>BMAU01003967.1:0-42040 GCA_019973935.1 Trichonephila clavipes | reverse complement strand
GGGTCGCAAAGAAGCTTATTTTTTGTTTAAAAATACCAGCGAAGCACATTAACTAGAATTTTTTTATATGTATATTTTTAACGTTAACTAATTCTGATAATGACAATACTTATACTATTTCTTGCATATGCATATGCAAAAATGATGTAAAAAATCATAATAGCATGTAATATTTTTTAAGTATTATAAAAGAAAGTTAAAAGTTATAAAAATGAATGAGTATTTTTATGCGCATATTTTGAAATAACATAAAATTAAAATGCCTTTTTTTTTTCAAAACGATATTTATTTTTTATGAGATTTATTTTTTTCGAAGAAATATCAGTTTTGAAAATTTTTATTTTTTTTATTAACGACATAATATTATTTCAAAGAGTGATATCTGATCACACAAACATATCATGATCAACAAAAAACTGTTTCCGATGTTTTACAACTCGACACTAGCTCCATTCTAAACATTTAGCATTTGAAACGTGACAATAGAAAAATTGGTATATTTCAATTTTTGTATTAGATAGGATGTTTCTTGGAAGGGGGTTTTCTGCTGTAATCGAGTGACAAAGATCTTTCAGCGTTATAAATGCGCTTTCTCTGTTCAATTCTTTTTACTGAAAAAGAAGAATCAAATGAAATAAAAAAAATTTAAATAAGAAAGTTTTACTCAATTTTTTGAAATTATTTATCAAAACAGAAAAATCCATGCATATCATCATTTTCTCATTCACATTTTATAATTATATACGTATTGCATAACACTTATGATGAATTCTCCCGTAAAAAAAGAAATTTTCGAATACGGCCTGACTTAAAAGTTGAAATTTTTGGTTTTGTGGTAATTGATTAGAATTAAACCTTGATCTGATGTTACTGTCGATCAGGTGGCTTAAGCAACGACAACGACAAAAATTTGCAACTGAAAAAAAAATTATTTAAAAATTACGCAATTTTATTCATTTATTTTTCTAAAGACCCGTTTATGTTTTAATCTGAACATTTATTAATTCTCCAAATTGATATTTTTTAATTATTATATATTTCTGAAACATATAGTCTAAAACATAATTTTTTCTTAATTGCATGAAAAACTTTCCATCGAAAACGGAATACCCGTTTAATGGTTTAAAAAAGGTGCTGCAAAATATCATTTCTCGAGGGAAAAAATCTTTCCTGGAAACCTGCCCCCCCTCCTTCCCGAAATGTGATAGCGTTCACTTCTTCAAAGAACCTGTTTAATTCAATAGTAGTCCGTTGATGACTTCCTTTCCCCGGATTCTTTGGAGTTTTTTCTTTCCACACCACGGGATTTTCGTATCAGTCACGTGTAATCCATTAATCTTCAACACCTGTTCGTTTATAATAAACAGATCAAGTGGATATCAACTTCTCTTATAATTTAGTTACCATAAAAGTGCAGTATAAGGATTGAAATAGTAATCATTTTTTTTTTTCATTTCCTAGAGTTATTTATTCCTTCAGCATCCAGACATTTTACTGCCTCTTCAGTCCTCGTACTTAACTCCGTTGAAAGCCACCGTTGAACCCACCAAAGAGCGAAGGAGTAACTTTGTGGCAGGGTACCTACGGTGGCCACGAGTTCGCGACCATGACCCCACGGCTACCGTTGGTCATTCGATGGAACTCACTCAAACTCTACCGAATCCTAGTTATTTGCTTTAAAATGATTCCCCGTAACATGTTCGGTAAACAACTAACATAAACTCTGACTCAACGAAGCCGGAAATTTTTTGCAAACGAACGTGTGTGTATATAAGGTGTATTGTAGTTTCTTTAGGCGTATATAAAAATATTATTTTCATACTTCAAGCAGTACAAAAAGAATGTACGAATATTTTAGAGTACATGATTTTGAACGGGTACAGTTCACAAAAGGGAATACGTTCGGTCACCTTGCTGCAATTTATTAATTCCTTTAATCAATAAAGAGACATAATTAGAGATAACTTTTTGAAATGAAAAAATTTAAAAAAAAAAGACGTTCCTTATAGGTTTTTTCTTAAAATAACATGATTCGTCCATATAAATAATTTCGCTTACCTTTACCAAATGGTTTACTGAACAGTTAAAAATTCCCGAGGAAAATAAATATTACAAAAATTAAAATTTCAACTATCCGCAAATTTAAAAAGAAAATGGAAACTCTCTTCGAATTGTACATTTGCAAAAAAAAATTTTTGTTCAGTTTGGTATAAGAATTATGGAATGAAGAACTTGAGCATTACACGTGCATTAAGTATTAATAAAAACTCATGCAAGAATTTATATTGTTTTAAGTGCGAAAAAATATTATCTTATTATCTATCATTTTATGTCATTAAAAGAAAATCAGAAGAAAGACACGTTGAGTTTCCTAAGTTTTATAATTCTCCGCACAGCTTTTGGTTTTATAATAACTGTATTCATAACAATCTTGCTAATGGTTAATAATTATTCCGTAATCTTATCAAATCGTAATTGAAATGGGTGTATGGGAATGTAACAGTGCCCTAAATGCCGGATTTTGTCTTTATGTGTACGATAATTCAGGGGGCTAAAGTAAAGAGCAAGGAAGAAGACTGAGTATATGTACTAAGAAATGAAAAAAGTAGGTCATAGACTTGAAGCGAAATAGAAAAACGCGTGCCTTTCATGTCCTAAGGGAAGAAAATTTTTAAAAAATGTACCACTATAATGGAAAGCTGCATTAAATTCCATTTAAAAAATACATTAATTAATTTGAATAAAAATATTGGAAAATTGTAGCTTGTTCCTTTACCTCCATTTCAGAAAGTCACATAAATATATCGGGGGAAAAAATCAATATTTTAATAAACTCATTTTACAAACCCAAATGATAATACTATATAATTCGGCAAAGAAATTTGAATTAAAATTCCCAGGGAAAAATTAATAATTTCTAAATAGTATTCACATTTTTTAACTTCACTTAAGCAAAATATAATGCTTCACATCAAATATTTATAATTTTCCTCTTTAGTTATAATTTTTAGCCTCAGATTTATTTTTTTTTTCTTTCTAGATGTTTATTATTTATTTCCTGCACAAATTTCTCTTCTGTTTGATAATATAAACTTCTGTATCTTCGTGTCTATTAATCGCAGAAATAAAGCAATTACAGATGTAGAAAGATTCATAAATGAGATTTAAAATAAAGAAAAAATTAAGTCCACACATGCAAACTGCTTCAAAAATATGGGTCTATTTTCTTGGACAATATACGTATATAGAATTATAAATATAAAAAAAAAATTATATTATTCTGAATAAATTAAATTTCAATTTCGACTTTCCTGTTTCTTAAATAAAAAAAAAAAAACTGTCAAGTTCAATTTTAAAAAGAGAACATTAAAAAATAAGATAATTCCTTTATTAGAATAATTTCGCTCTCTGGCTCTCTCTTCTTTTCTACAGTTACTATTTCTCCACCCCTTGTTTATTGAACATATTCATAAAATAATCTAATCCTGTACAAGAATTCATTATTAGTGGATAAATAAGACTCAATTTCATCCAAATAGACAAAAACATACATAATTAAGACATATATCCATTGATAATATTTAATCTTTGGTAGAACATAGAAAAAATTCCCGCCTATTAAAACAGAAATTCTATAATCCAAACATTACACGACTATATCAAAAAGAAATCAGCACCTCGGTGGGTGGATCTATCAGTGTAATGTTAAATCAATTCCTCCTCCACTCGCCAACGGAGGCTTTTTTATCAAGATTTCCACATTTCGTATATAAATTATTTTTTCTGGTGACGCTGTCCAATGAGAAGCAGGCAAAAACCGAACAATGCTTCATAATGAATGATTGACAGGCTTCACTCTCTGATCAACCCAACATTTTATTGATAATAAATTGAATCATCGGAAATCCCGATCATTGCTATGAATTTTTAAATATCTCAATTCTGGTGAGGATGAATTTATTTTTAATCGGTGGTCATTGAGACTCTTTTTATCCTCAAGTGAACTCAGTAACGTAAATATATTTATAACAGAAAATAAAAGACAAGCTGCTTTCGAATGTTAAGCTCGATTGACCTGTATGACTTTGGTACCAATATATACTGAAGGAAACAGTTAAAACTTTTTTTCTTCAATTATATTATCTGAACAAAAATACACGTTTAAAAAATACTTAGTGTTTGTGTATGTGAAGCAGGATTCTCTCTTGAAGAACTATTTAAAGAAAGAATAATATTTTTTAAATCTTTTAAAATGCAATTCCGTTGAGCGTGTTTTTGGGAAATTTCCATAATTATCTCGTCTATTCATTTCATACTTTACGTTGGGATGATCTGGCGAGTTGAAAAAGGCACGATAAGAAAGAATATCACAGTTAATCGTTATTCGAAAAAGTCGGAAATATGAGAAGAATTTAATTTTTCTAGTTTGTTTTAAAAGCAACAAAATTACAAACATAAAATGTTAGCTTTTTTCAAGCTTTTTTATTTAATTTACAAGCACTATTCGTTTATCTTTTTTTAAGATTTTTCTTTTAAATTTCACAGTACTGTACGACCTAATGGCCTTCGGTTAAAAAAGAGCTTGTAGTATAATTTATCTGGATAAAAATATAACTTGAATCAACACGATCGATTTAGACAGATAAAACCAAAGTCAAATGACATTTAAAGTTATTACGTCATCAGCGTAAAAGTAAGAATTAACCTTTTTTTTTCGGATTCAAATATTCAGAAGCTAAAATATATTGTTAACAATCTCAATTCGAGAAAATGAGGCGGAAAGGGCAATGCTCTCACGCTGCCGTGTTCCAATTCAAACGGATGAAAAATAAATATAACAACGGGAATTAATACACTTAATATTATGGAGATGATGAGACTATGCAATATTACCGTTAAGTATAAAACATATTTATTATTAGAACATATTTTCCCAAAGAAGGAAAACATTGTAATAATAAATTCAATTGTTTCAATAGCCAATGACAAATCAAACAGAGACTTTGCGGAAACCTAAAACTAGAAGAATTAAAATATTTTACTAAATATATTCATCACATAAAAGTATTTAAAAATTTTGAAATTGCATTCATACACTCGCGACATTGAATTTTTTTTTTGAAGGAGTCTCCTAAGCCATTTGTATCAACTAGTAACTAACTCATAACGAAATTGTACATTATCTTAAATCCAAAGAAATCCGACACAGGAGATTCAAAATTCCAAGAACAACGAAAGCACTCGGCCAACTATAGCAAATGAATACAAAAAATGATGGAGGATGAAAAGTGAAGAATACTGATGAAAATAGTAGAGAATTCAAGAGAAACAACAGACAGCTATTAAATAGATAAATAGACAGATTCAAATTGTATTCTCTCATTCAAAATTATCCTCCTTGAAGGTGCTAGATGTAGCAATAGAAGAACAGGTTTCAAAAGAATTCACAGTACAGGTAAAGAAGCACACAGAAAATCGAATACAAAATTTTCGAATTTGAAAATTTTGGAACAATTAATTTCTGTTGAAATTTTAACCCCCGAAGCCCAATGTACCACGCCTATACAATCAAGATTGGAAAATTAAAAATATTCCTTAAAGCAAAAATAATGGATTGTAAAATAAAAACACTTGTAAATAAAAAACATTCATTGAAACAAAAATATATAATGAATTCTAAAATTAAAATACTTGTAAATGTACGAAATACCTAATGGAGTAAAAATGATTTTAGACATCCTGTTTTTAATGTTAATTATCTTATTTTATATACTTTGTATGAAAGAACAGTGAAAATCGCTTAACGCGGAACTGAAATATTGTTTCGTGTTAAAGGATATTGCAAAAAAAAAAAAAACACCCATATATTCAACAAGATTAAGCTTAATAAAGTACATTTTATTTACATAGATATATGTTTTTGCATGTATTTAAAAAATCAAATGCTTTCAGAAGAACTGATTGAAATTTAATGCAAAATTTTAAAGCCTTTTTTTTTTAAAAAAACATTTAACAAGTTTTTGGAAAATAATTAGGTACTTTTCTTTTTGCATTATCTTTTTTAGAATCAAATTTTCAAAAAATGGTTCCATTTTGTTATCTATTTCACCTTTGGAATGTGCGTCTAAATAACTGCGCATACTTTTCATGATGTTCCTCATTTCGAATGACATGGGAACAAGCGCTGCAATAGTCATTTCATTTTCGTCGTCGAATTTGCTTCAATGATATTTTTTGAACTTTGAGCAAACTCCAAATGGTCTTTATCTGCCACGTATTTTCATCATCTACTGTAACGAATTCTTTCGATGATACAGTAGGTCAGACCAACAATAAAGAAACTTTCTCAGGCACCCCTCTTAAATCTCGCCTGCGCAGCTGCTGTTCTTCGTATTTTGTTCATTCCCTGATGGGAAGAATATTCATGTTAAGCGGTTTTCGTTTCGTGTAAAGAGAAAAAAGATGTATGAAAATATATACTTGTTGATGTTGATACTAATGCCATCTGTTAGGCAAAGGCGAGATCAAGGCCCGCGAAATTCATCATGGCAAAGGGCTAAGTGACGCCTGTCGTTATCCGTAGCTTTGAGCACCATACAAGTGACAGAACGATTTAGCTCGGTTTCACCTCAATTTTGACGGAGAACTCCCTGGGGTGGTCAGGGGCCTCTCTCCTCTCTTTCCCTTCCACCAACTTTACGAGAGGACTTGCGGCTCGACGGCTATTTAAAGTACCCCCCTGCCGCGAAGGCACTATACATTTACAAATACCCATGTCTTCTCCGGGATTCGAACCCAAGCACAACGGAAAATACATAGTACTTTGTCGCGCGCGAACCGTAGTATTATTTCGCGTAAGCCGATTTTTCGTCTTAAGCGTTTTCGTGTTAAATGTGTTTCATTGCATTTGAACTTCAATTTTTGATGTGAAACTTTTTTGGGCTCGAGAGTGAATGAGAAAACTGCCCAGTTTTGCGTAACAGTGAAAAAGCGAACGGAAGAAGTCTTCCACCCATCCCCCCCGAAACGTCGCCATGGTAAGGAGAGAGCCAGAGGAGGAAAAAAGGGGGGGAGCGGGGACACCGCGTGACTGGTGTCATATCGGTGAAAAAGTGTGATAATTGCCCCCGTCTCCAACTGGTCAACTTGCCTACCTTCCGATTAGGGGTCCTTTTCCCCACACCTGGGAACATAATCAGCGGTCGTATCAGTTGCAGTGTGAGAATTACGGCGTAGACAAAATAGCCCTCGCAGCAAAAGCGTGCCTTTTTAAATTTTTCTGTAGATTGTTAGCTACATGGCGATGTTTTCGGTGGCTAATTAATTTCTTTAATTTTCATTTGCGTTTAATTATTATTAATTCTAGTCAGAATGCCTAAATCAAATGCACAAAGAGGAAAAAGAGTTTCGAGAAAGGAAAAAAAAAGAAAAACTAGCAGCAAGTCCAGTTGAAAAAGTGACAAAAAACAGAAAAATAATGCAAATTCATCAAGTGCTACTGCCAAATCTCGATCAGAGTACATGAGAGAATATCCAGGATGGAAAAAAAAAACATTGCAAAATACTCTCTTAATGCCAACTTTAAGGGATGGGAATGCTATTGAGACTTCTTATGACAGCACAGATTAATACGGACTTTGTGAACCCCCTGTGCCGTCAACTACAGAACCCTCAACAAGTCTAGTGCGTGTTGGAACTGATGCATGTGAATCGATAATAAATTCTATCTTACGTTACAAAGACTATGATTTCCATAAAAATGCGTGATCACGGTAGCCTAGTGGTCAAAGTATCAGATCGTGGCTGGCGTGTCATGAGTTCGAGCCGGGTACCACTTAAGACCCGTCGTGTAGGGAAGCGATGCGCGTTAAATCTGTTGAGAGCTCAAACGTTCTCCCGTTGGTGTAGTTAAGAGAGGGGAGTGCCAGTTCAGGTGACGCCCTCGTCACTTGACCATTGTTAAAAATTACGAAGTCCGTCGCCAAAAGCCCTCATGTAGCTGAACAGTGCGCCGTTAATATTCACTCACCCATAAAAATGCTCACAAAGATTTTCAAAAGCTATTCGTTGATAATCCATTTGGTCACTGGTGTTCGATTTGTGATAGATTATGGTTTAGAGATTTGAGAACGCCTGTTGCTGAGCAGAAAAATATTTTATTGGAAATTAATTTAGAAGACATTAAAGAATGTTACAATTGCCAACAAAGTTTAAGTAGGAAAAGTATAACAAATTTATCAAAATATAATAGTTTTGTATACCCAGAAATTCCAGCATATCTTACTACTTTGGATTTGTTATCAGAAAGACTCAATTCGCCACGAATACTTTTCATGCAAATTAGGCGATTGAGACATGTACACTGTCAGTTTGGAATATTAGAGCAAATAATCAATGTTCGAAAAAAGTTTCACTTCTATCGCGTGGCGTTCCACGCACCATTTTTTTTAAAATCCGTTTTACAATTGGATTGTGTAATTTTGTTGTATAGTTTTTCTGTTTTCTATTGTTTTTTTAAATAATGATTTGTTTTGTTTTTCCTTTTGTGGCTGTGGGCATTTGTTTGTATTTAATGGGGTTTTTTTGTAGATTATGCTTTTGTATATATTTTTATCTTCATATACATGTATGTATATCTTTTTCGACATTGTGTCAATTTTTTTATCAAGGATATATAATAGATACATATCTAAAAAATTCGTTTCGTTTATTCAATAATTTGCACATACATAAAAATTTAGTAATTCAATATGTTGCAGTTAATTTTGAATGAATATCTGTTTTACAATACTTCAGGTTTATAAGAATTTTTTTGAAAAAAATTTGGTTTTTAGTTATAATTTTAATGTGTGTGTGTGTTTTCATTTAAAAGGCACTAATATGAACATTATATATTTAAATTTTTCAAAAAAAGATTCATATACTTATTCCAACACTGGATATAATCTATTCGCACTATTTCCTCGACCGGATATATCCAACTCTTCCCTTAGCAAAGAGATCTTAGAAAATAAAACACTCACACACACAAAAAAATAGATATTTAGCGGAAATTTGCTTACGGCTCCTTTGAAATATCAGCGAAGCTCCTTGCAACGAACGAAGCGATCAACCGTGTAGATTTGTATGAGATACAAATAAACAAATATTTCAATATATGTAACAAATTCTTGCAATTAAATGATAAAGCAGTTATTTAATTATATTTCAAGTTATAAGTAAGAACTGTTATTAATTAATCTCTTTAAATGAGATAATACTGTTATACCATACAGATTTTAGCCACTCCTTTCGTCATTTATTTTATGATGTTTCTGACCGTGTATTGAGTGATTGGTATCTGACATTAAGATTTCGAAAAGCGTTCTAATAGCTTTCTCTTCTTGAATTTAAAAGGACAGGAATCTCTAAAACGGGAGCATTTTTATTGTTTGTGCTTCCCCCTCCCCCCGATTTTCACCATACCCGTTTTTAGTGAATCTCTCTCAATAAAAGAGACATGTTTGCCAAATCTGCAGATCTAATGTGTGTTTCAAAAAACGTGAGATTTTTTTTTTATCTATAATGCTCATGTAACTCCCCGCAAATCCACTTGAGAGTCGATTTCCACAAAACCCACTCTAAGGAATAAAAGAAAAGTTTTGGCCAAGTTTCAAGTCAATAGATCTATTAGTTAAAAATTGGGAAAATGCTTTGTCGATACGACCCCCCCTCACCAACTTAAGTATCGATTTCTGCATAACCCGTTCACAGCGGATCTGTACTCCATAAAAGATATGTATCAAATTTCCAGTCTATTGGATTAATAGTTCAAAACTAGGAATTTTTTTCTTAAATGCCCCAGTAACCTCCTCCTCTCTCTGGAGTCGATTTTGGTAAGGAAAGCTCTTAGTGGATCTCTGCTGAATAAAACGAATCATGTTTGCCAAATTTCAAGTCTAGGTCTTATTGTTCTAAAACGGGCTTTTTTACTGCAATGCCTTCGCAACCACCTTCCCCTTGGTGGAGTATTTTCGCAAACCTCGTTTTTAGGGAAACTCTATTCAACAAAAGATATGTACCTGCCAAATTTCAAGTCTGTAGATCTAATGGTTTCGGTGATGTTATGTAGTGATGAGCGATTGCTCGCTGTTCTGCTATATATATATATATATATATATATATATATATATATATATATATATAATATATATATATATATATGTGTGTGTGTGTGTGTGTGCGTGTGTGCGTGCGTGTGTGTGTGTGTAGATGAGGAGTATACAAACATAATTCAAGGGATTAAATACACCACTCAATAAATTTCTTTTTATTTATAAGTTATGTTATTTTCCTATCTTATATTAAGTGTTATAAATTTAAAAAAATGAGTACTGTAATCAATTCGTACTTTCAAGAAATTGAATGTTATTCAAATCTTACAGATACTTTCCATTTAAATAAGAGACTTATAGAAAGTTACCTTTCTCTCTATATAAAAAGTTTTTCGTAACGCTGTAATAAATTTATGCAACTACATTTAATAAAAGCAACTACATCTTTACAACAGAATGGAGCAAAACCACAGTTCGGACAAATTTACATTTATGATGAGGGCGAGGCTTTTCATAAACGGGCACAAATAGTTTAACATGACGATATGATGCAAATTTTACAGCCAATTATGAATAAAAATTCATATGCAGAAAAATTTAGAACTTTCTATGAAATTCAAAATATAAACCAAGATTAAGGCTTGAAATTTATTATTTTTTTCCTGCTTACAATAGAATGAGAGAAAAAAATAGAGGTACTTAATAATGTAAATTACAGCTTTTTAAAAATTTGAGCCATGAGTAAGAACAGTTGTATAATTTTTACTATGGAGGTAGGTCCTTCGTTAGGCGGTCAGAGATTACCTCCCCCCTCCTCTAGTTTATAATTACATATAATAGCCTAAAATTGTCAAAATTAGTACGCTGTAATCAAACTTATCAAATGAAAAACGTTTGAGAAATAATTGTATTAGATTCTAATGGGCCAGTATTTCATGAAATATTTATTACAGCGTTTCACATATATTGCCAAAGATTTATTCCTAACTAGTTCTTAGTTAATTTATTAAAATATTATATAAACAGCTCTTGTATTTATAACAATAAATTTTAATTTTGAACATTTTAAGTTCAGTTAATTTTAATTCATAGCATGCCACCTCATTGACAAAAGTATCCCTTAAAAAGTGATCCTAAATGCAATGCGATGATTTTAGAAACATATAACAGAAGGAAACAACAACCAATTAAGCAACTATACCTAAACATTCATTAACTAATACACGAAAAATAAAAAAAAATATTAAAAAAAGAATAACTGATTGTGTGTGTGTGTCTAAAAAACAGAACACTAACGCTAAGGAAAAAGTACACTCTACTGTCTTGTAAAAAAAAAAGCTTTTTCTCTCTCACACACACACTTTTCCTTTTTTACTCATTCAAAAAAATATTTTTTTAAGTTTTTGAGCATAAGATAAATAAGTATGTTTTTGTTAAGTAAATCATTTAAACGTAAACACTGCTCAAATCCTATTCACGAATAAACGACAGGAGAAAAATTTAATTTATTTTGCACAGTATACTGAAATAATTACACACACATAATTTTAAAAATCAAGTTTGATCAGTGTCAATTGAATGTTTTATGTTAAAAAAAGTAGGAAATGAGAATTTTTAAAATTCTATTTTTGACAATTTTAATTACTTTCGTTTCGTATTAAAATGGGTATATTCTGAGTGGTTGTGTGTGTGTATTTTCTAAACGTTGTGACGAAATACATCTTAACTTTTTACTGTACAATAACAATTATTTGCAAATTGAAAAATTACCTAAAATATACTTTTCTGTCTACTTTAGTTGGATTGAAAGAAAAAAAAGAAATGGCAATAAACTTATAGTTGAATACGTTTTCAAAAAGAAGTAAAAGAACAGTGTAAAATTGTATTTCCACAATTTAAATGCACTGACTCCTTTTTCTTTCAAGTCTTATATAACATTAAACAAGATAACTTTTCATTCCAAACAATTGAGAATCCTATCCCAGCCGTCATAACAAAAAGGGATGGAAATCAGCTCAAAGAAACATCGAAATGAAATATTACTTCTTTGATTAAACATTTCGAAGACAACACAAGTGCACGTCGCCATGGCAGCCGTTGCTCAGAATACGCAAATGAAAATATTCGAAATCTGTTTAATAAATTGAAAAAGAAGTTACGTAATCATTTACGGAATTTTTTGTCGTTCAACGGAGGAGTAAAACACCGAAGTCCAGAATCGTGATAGTATTCGGAAAAAAAAGAACGAAAGAAATTAATTAAATTATGAATTTAAAGCATTTACGCGAGGGGTAATTTTTTTTTTTTTTTTTTTTTTCTCTTACGAAATCGTTTGATGCCAGGAAATGTACAGGTTTTCAATAAAAAATGGTATTGTAAATGAGAATATATACTGTGTAAATGATGGATTCCGTGTCAGAATTGCGTGGATGACATTAACTTAAGAATGTTATTTTGTTAACGTTTTTGCTCTTCCGTGTCCCAAATTTAAATTTCGAAAGCATTGAATAAAATGGATCGTTGTCAATCTTTCAGGGGTAAAATGAACAAAAAAAAGTAACTTTGTTACAAAGTTCATAAAACACTTCAATCGCTTCTTTCTTGAGCCCAATTGAAAGAAATCAGAAGAATGGATGCACTTAACGAGAGGGAGAGTAAAATTAACAACGCAATATAAAGCTGCGCGAAGGCTTATGGTGACGGACTTCCTTATTTTGAATCATGGTCAAAAAGCGAGGACGACATTTGAGCTGACCTCTCACCCACTTCTAATTTCACGCCACATCAACTGGAGGACGTTTGAGGCAGACAGATTTAACGTCAAGGACGTAGCTACCACCGTATCAATGACACGTGGCCCCAAGCTACAGGAAGCCCAAAATATGTAAGCAAAGAATTGTAAAATGTTATCAATTGTTCCATTAACTGAGCTCCCCTTTTCAAAAAAGACCCCCAAGGAATTTTGATACAGGGTTCCCGCAGGGTTAGCTACTTCACTGTTTAATGTGCAACAACCCATCCTATACAGCGGGTCTTCAACGGTACTAGGCTCGAATTCATGACACGGCAGCCACGAGAGTCCACAACGTTGACCACTAGACTACCACGTCCATCATGTCCATCCTTGATTTTTTCAGATTGATTATAATTCTAAGTATATAGTTCGTAAAATTTAATTAAGTATTTGTTATTAATGATTAATTTTATTAATTAATGCTAATTATTTATTCAATAATTAGTTTTTACTGTGTTTTGTTACCGAAAATCGACAAAATCAAAAGGAGCATGATACAAGAATGGTGAACTTTCGACCCCAGACCCCCTTGAAAAATTCCTGTGTGCGCTACTGTTCACTTACATTGTACAAGTTCGTAGAGGATCATTATTAAGGTGACCAATTTTTTACAATGAAAAGGAGGACGAAAAATTTATGTAAAAATTAAAATGTAAATATATATATAAGAAACATTTTATTAATTCAAACATAATTGCACTAATTACGCTTACATCCCTTTTAATTATTTACTTAAATGAGTATTTTTCCATTGAATGATTTTTTTTGTCAATACATCATTTTCTAATATATCGGAAATTTCGAAGCAAGAAAAATCCTTCATATTTAACTTTACGGCAAGTGTAAGCTGAAGTATCAACATTCACACTTGATTTCTTACTTTAAAAAATCATTACCAAGTGAAAGTACTCTTTCAACTGTTGCATAAAGTTCCCCAGGACAACTTCAACAAGAATAACTAAATTTTTATGTGGAATGTGTTCATTTTTGTGGTTAAATATTTCCATCTATCTATTGAAAGGGAGGACAATTAGGAGGACACTTTTCGTGGAAGGACAGAACGTATAAAACAAGGACTATCCTCCCTAAAGGAGGACGTTTGGTCACCTTATCATTACAGGGCTAGGAAAATCTTTCAAAGGAAAAGAATTCATCATTCAGCGAAATTATGCTTGCCGTTGTTATAAATCTAACCGAATGGTTATAAAATGCATATATACGATGCGTAAAAATATTTGCAAAATAATACTAAAAGGGAATTTTGTGGCTTGAGATATACTTTCTTCCATTAGAAAAAAAACTCTTATCATGCCTTAGATGTGAAATTGTTTTCCAATCGGAATTCGTTTGAAAAAGATCACAAAATACAGATGTAAATACATTGCTCGGAGCTCTACTATCGTCATTATTTGAATTATTAACATCTTTTTTTCAGTGTTAGCGGTGAAGAATTCATTGTATCAATATTGCTTTATAGTTTAATCTGATGTTGAATATTTCTTTTCGAATTTTGCAATGTATCCCGCGTTAGTTTCGTTTTTTTTATATTTGTGTTCCACCCCTTTCAACAGTGGAGGCGTTAGGCGTCGGCGACTGCCGACGGCCTCGCAAAGTTTTTAATTATTTAAAATTTAGTTATTCATTTTTATTTTCATACAGTTGCGCGAGTAAAGAGAGTGATTGGTACTTTACGGGCATTATCCAGAATCGTCTGGCAACACTATGGAAACTAAACAACTTAGCAACATCGCAGATGGTTAGTTTACTCCATTTTTCAAGATAAAGTTTATTGCTTTCCATGTAGACTTTTTTTCACATTTGTAGACACAGGTGGTAAAAGAAGGATGTTGTGACTGGAAAGGTTTGAGTCGGATATTGCAAAGACATGAACAAAGTCAAGGACACATGAAATGCATGATTAAATGGATGGAATTCTATAAAGGAATCAAACACGGAAAAACAATAGATAAGGATAACGAGAGATTGATTAAGGAATCGCAAAAGTACTGGTATAATTTGTTTGAAAGAATGATATAATAAACTACTTAGCCTCACACAATTTATCATTTAGAGCTCATCGAGAATCCCTTAAATTGAACGATAGCAGACACAGTGGCAATTTTATAGATTTATTTAAGTTGTTATCGAAATATGATCTGACCTTACGGGAGCATATGCAACGTATTAATGAAAAGCAACTTACTCAACATTATCTGAGCCACGACATCCAAAATGAATTAATTGCATTAATGTCTAAATCAGTTATTGAAGAAATTATACACAGAGTTAAACAAGCAAAATACTACGCTTTCTTGATCGATTGTACCAGGGATGTCAGCCGCGTTGAACAAATGTCAATAATATTAAGATTTTGCAATTCCTCAACTGGAGCAATAGAGGAACATTTTGTTGGGTTTATTGCCTTCGCAGAAACAACGGGAGAATATATAACAAATTCAATATTACAAGAACTGGAAAGAAATGGTCTAGATATCTAAAACTGTCGAGGACAGGGATATGATAATGGCGCCAATATGGTCGGTATTAATAAAAAGGTGTCAGAACAAGAATACTCAATATAAACCCAAGAGCATTCTTCACGCCGTGCGGATGTCACAGTTGGAATTTGCTTTTGATTGATGCAGCTAACTCTTCTGCAACAGCCAAAACGTTTTTTGGCTTCATCAATAAAATCTATGTGCTGTTTTCAAAGTCAAGTAAGCGTTGGGATATTGTAAAAACTAAATTAAAATTGACATTAAAAAACCTCTGTCTGAAACACGGTGGGGAAGTAGAATCGGAGCAAAAAAAAGCAATATTTTTGCTATTTGATGATATAAGCAAACTATGGCAATCGGTTCAAGTCAACTTGAAAGTCGCTATTGATTCTTTACGGTCATTTTGCAGCTGGATTCAAGAATTCCGTAATACAGGATTTGACAATAGTGTTGCACAAGCTCGATTATTTGTAGAGAAAAGTTCTTTCGAAATTGAGTCTCAATTTAAAGAAAAAAGATCAGCCAGGAAAAAACGAATGTTCGGTTATGAACATATTGATGAACCTATTCAATCTTTTGAAATGCAGTACAGAGTTAACTTTTTTAACACAATGATTGATGCTATTATAGTCGACACCTAATGCCGATTTAAAACGCTCAATGAATATTTTGAACAATTTGGTTTTATTTATGATATCAGTTATTTCAATTCTATATCAAAAGAAGACCTTCTCAAGTATTGTAATGATTTAGGTACAATACTTCGGGAAGGCGAAAACAGCGACATACAGCCTTTCGAAGTATATGAAGAACTCCAACTTTTAAAAACGAATTCACTAGACTCTATCAGTACATTTTAGAAAATAATTTGGAAGAAATATATCCAAATGTTTATATAACAATTAGAATCATGCTCACAGTTCCCGTCAGTACAGCTTCCGCTGAGATAAGCTTCTCAAAGTTAAAATTGATTAAGACCTACTTGAGAAGCACGATGAGTCAAGAAAGACTATCTGCGTTATCAGTTCTATCAGTTGAAGCTGAAATAGCGGCTAGTGTTAGCTATGACATAATACTGAAAAAGTGCAGTGAGGCCAAAACCGAAAAGTTCGTCTATTTTAATTTCTATTTGTGTAATTTTTGTCATCATTTGATTAGCAATAAATCTCGTTTACTCATACATTAGTTTAACTATAATTCGGCTTATGTAATTTAACGTTTTCTTGACTGGGAAAAAAGGAGGCCTCGCGAACCCTAATTTCGCCGACGTCCACGCGTGGTCTAGCGCCGCCACTGCCATTCAATAAACTTATTATTTTTACTTTTAGTCAACAGTTCGATCTGTGCATCTATCAAACTTTTCGCGCCGTTATCTTCTTTTATTCGGCTGCGTCTTATTCAATTATTTTGCATTTTTACAAAATAACTTAAATGTGATAAATACCCTCTGATTCAAAACACAATCATTCAATAAAAAAATCAATCTATGGTCCATATTTAAAAAAAATTTAATGAACACCTAAAAGCAATAAATGTTCCTTTCCAAGTACTGTCCTTTTAAAATGCAAAAAGTGCGGAATTTCTATTAAATTCAGATGAAATAAACGATCTCACAAATTCTGAGTTGATCAATTTTTAAATTTCCGAAGGAAAACATTGGAAAGCTTGGAACTTTACTTGGTCATAAAGCATTCTCCCTCCCCCTTCCCCCATTCACCCTCATGTTGCGGCCCGCGTGAAATAGCTGACATATACATGCGACCCAGCAGAAAAAAAAGGTTGAGTACCCCTGAACCTATATCATCCACCCCCCACCCCCGATTGAATGAAAAAAATTGACTTCCAGCTTTGGAGAAATGACATAATTATTTAAAGGAAAGTACAGAAAAATCATATTTCTCTCTGTTGCAGCCTTTATTTATCGCTGTCCCCAGCCTTTAACCCGTTCATAACTGGCAAAAGCAAAAAGAAGTGCTTCCTCAACGAGTAGTTCGAGCCTAGTTCCGCAGAAGACCTGATGTGTAAGGAGAGCGACGCACGTTAAATTTGCCGAGAAATCAAACGTCCTCATTTTGGGGTGGTAGTTAAAAGAGAGGGGTGCCAGCTCAGGTGTCGTCCTCGTCACTTGACCATGGTTCAAAATTATGAGGGCAACGCCAAAAGCCCTCGAGTAGTTGAGCAGTGCGATGTTATTATTTACTCACTCACCCCCGACCCCCTCCAAATGCGTAGAAACGTCCCAGAGTATACGTACGTACGGTGCTGGGCATTTCCCCCCTATCACACAAGCTTAATTAAATAACTCATAATAAAGACAAGAATCCGAGAATTTTTTAAAATAACTAAAAAAATATAAATATTTTTAAGTATTAATACTTACACCGTAACATCCGGCGTACAACACGCACTTTTAACACAAAAAAAAGAACGAGATTTAACCATGCCTTATACGTCGGGTATAAAAAATGCTAGCTTTAAAAATAAAAATAAATAAAAAAGATGATAAAAATATTAGACTTCTACTTAGATCGGAATACTGTTTATTTAAAAGAAATGACATACTTCATGAACTTAAAGGGTTGTAGAGAGTTCTGGAAGTATACTATTTTTTCAAAAACCTAAGACAATACCTCGAATAAACGATTTCAAAACATAATAGCATTGTATACGTACCATTCAAGTTCACTCGTAAAAAAGGGGGTGCGCTTTATACGGCGAATATACGTAAAAATTAAAAAATGCAGCTTGAAAGTATAGGTGCGCCTTATACGCCGGATTTTACGGTACGTTATCCACATAAACTGATTTGACAAAAAATTGTGTTATTTTAGTTGATGTGGGTGTTACTTTATAATTAAAATGCATTGTTACTTGTTTACCACACAGATGGGGGAATGAAAATTCCTCTGTCTAGGAAGTATCCAGTGAACGATCGTAAATTGCCTCAGCAGGGTCAGCTAAAATTTATAGCCGAGGTTGTAATCCCTAGTCCAGTAAAAATAGCTACTTTATGGATTACTTAAGCCCCGCGTGCTATTCCTGGGAAAACGAAAAGCTCTGAAATCTGACGATTTACCGGAATCCCCTTTACAGTGGCGCACTGAGGGGACCGGCTTATTTTTTCCGATTGATTATAATTCTAAGTATATAGTACGCAAAATTTAATTATTTGTTATTAATGATTAATTTTATTAATTAATGTTAATTATTTATTCAATAATTAGTTTTTTACTGTGTTTTGTTCCCGAAAATCGACAAAATCAAAAGGAGCATGATACAAGAATAGTGAACTTTCGACCCCGGACCCCCTTAAAAAATTCCTGTGTGCACTGCCCCTTTATATTAGTGCATTTAAAATCTTGTCAAGATAAGCATGTCTACTAGTATCCAGATGTCGGGTGCCCACGCATTTGCAAATTCAAATCGTCACGTAATACAATTACTATTTTTTACGACGTTGGGGTCGACTTAATTCAGTCTCAGTTAAAATAATTATGTTCCACGTTTCCAATGTGTAAATTATAATATTTTAGAAAATAAATTCATCCATATTTTTTCGTAACAAAAAAAATTTCATGCCGCTCCGGACATGGGTGACTAGAGCCGCCCCTGACATAGAATTATAATCAATCGGAAAAAATCAATGGTGTTGGGGGGTTCAGACCTGGGGACACCCCCTTCTTGTGTGCGGTTCTTGCATCAGTCAAGCTTTAGGCCCCTAGTATCCCTGCTCCCCGCAATGCGGGAGTGAACGTAACCGAGGGAAACTCAAGCTAATGTAAAATTCTTTAACTCAGTAAATGTATTAGTAACTATTATTCAATATTTTAAACTTAAAATTTAAAGCAAATTCTTTTTATCTTTCATTAAATTATTAATTTTCTTAAAACCTTTAAATGAAATGGGCAATGTAATTAAGTTATCCTCAAGTTTTTAATTCACCAGACAAGAGATCAAAGCCCTAGCGGGCTAAGTGCTCTAGGAACGTAACCCAGCTAAACCAAAGCCATTTTGGTTACGCGACTGGCAACTTGTAGCTGTGGTGTGCGTGAAAGACCAATCTACATAATGATTCATGGTGCCACACGCAGCAGGAAATATTTGGAACTGTTCGATTCGCGCGGCAATGCATTCTGAGTTCGGAATAGAGGTCAAAAATACAGATAGAGATTCAGAGACTTATTATACATTAATTATGCGTCATATTAACATAAAAATAAACAACAAAATTTATTTAAACCTATATTTTTTTAATGAATATTTTACTTTTAATTTCAAATAAGCTATCTCTCTTGTAATTCTAAAGCAAAATAAAAGCATAATTTGTTCCTTAATTCCAGAAATAGCCATACATCAGTTTTATTAAACTCAATATATTTATAATAAGTTTGTTACGAAATTAGATTCACTTCCCTTGTTCAAAGTTGCAGGAGCGGAGATTTTTTCCCGGAATTTATTTTCTATCCTAAATATGCTTGATGATAGAATCACTTTTTTAAAATTATGTTTCAGTGGTAAAACGTTTGCATTGCAGAATTATGATTCATTCCTAAGACATATTTGTTTTATTTCTCTCACAGCCGGCGCCCAAGGTTTTAGAAGGGGAAAGATAACTGGGGGGGAATAAATACTCATAAAGTCTAACTGATAAGCTACTCTTTTTTTTTGATGATGCAGCAATGAGTGATGTATCTTTTTACAAGCATTACACAATCGTTTTGATTTGCATTGAATATCCAAAGCTAATAATGAGTAACATTTCAACTGAGGGTAATTTTTTACACAAACTGCAAGCAAGCACATTCAGTAGAATTGTTTTAGGACAGAGAATTGAAAATAAGAAACGGACTTAAAATAAGGTGAACGTTTTTTTTTACAATGGAAAGGAGGACAAAAAATTCAAGAAAAAATTACAACTTAAATATATAAAACGTTCTATGAATGCAAACAAAAATACGCTAATTAATACGTTTACGTTCTTTTTAATTATTATCTTAAAAGAGTATTTTTCCATTGAATGATTTTTTTTTTGCCAACATATCATTTTTTAATATATCGGAAAGTTCGGGCAAAAAATATCCTTCACTCTGAATTTTACGGTAAGCACTGTAGCTAAAATATTAACATTCAATTTTGATTTCTCACTAGTCACTTCACAAAAATCCTTAAGAATTGAAAAAACTCTTTCAACTGGTGCATTAGTTCCAGGGCACACAGCACAACGTAAATTCAACAAGAACAATTACTTTTTCTTATGAAATGTGTTCATTTTTTAAATGGTTTAAGTAATTTCACTCATATTTTACCAATTTCTCAGCATGTTGATTTTCCAATTATTCTAATTTATTAGAATTTAAATGTACATTCAGTGTTCTTTCTACTTCAATCAGACAATTGTCATCGATTTTAATATCAGGCATTTCTTTCGATAAAAACTCAAGGTAATGTTCTATATCTGCCCACTTTACTTGAGACCAAGTCAAAAAACACCATTGAATACTGTTATTTCCTGTGATAGTTGCTTCAGACCATTCTTTGACATTTTGGAAACATGTTTAGTTCATCTCTGAATACAGAGATTAACAGATCAGTTTTAAAATATTGGAAAGAAGGACACTTTTCATGGAAGGTCAGAACCTATAAAAGGAGGACTGTCCTCCCTAAAGGAGGACGATTGGTCAAATATCATTGCGTTCGGTGCATGAAGAGACAGAGCGCGACTTAACTTTTATTTCTTTAAATTTGGAGAGAGCCACTGAGAATTGTGTTCCGTATGCCATAGGTTGCCAATGCATGAGATAAAATGTTAAATAATTCAATTCTTTTCCCCAAAAGCTCATTCTCCATATCATTTGCCAAATCACTGATTCTATGTAACACGATATTCTTTGACAAAAAAAACTGCTAATTTTCTACACTGTCTTTTCTTCAAGCATAACGCTTTGCGCGATATCTTTTGCTCAAGGTTCAATTAAATTTTCTACTATAGTATGTGTCTGTCCCAGTGGCACACACAAGGGGGGTCCTAGGGGTCCACCCCCCCTCAAAGCACTTGATTTTTTCCCCGATTGATTATAATTTTAAGTATATAATACGTAAAATTTAATTAAATATTTGTTTTTAATGATTAATTTTATTAATTACTACAAATTATTTATTCAATAATTAGTTTTTTACTGTTTTTTGTTCCCCCAAATCGACAAAATCAAAAGGAGCATGATATAAGAATGGTGGACTTTCGACCCTGGACCCCCTTCCCCCTTGGAAAACTGTGTGCGCTACTGGTCTGTCCAAATCTTACAATTCTGCAATTCAATCAAAATTATGACTCAAAGGCAATTTCATTGCCGTTTTTTGAAGCTGACACAAAAGAAGACACATTACACTTGTTAATACCAAATAATTTTATTTTAAAATACTCGACAACTCTTTGTCGTTATGTATCGGGTGCTTTGTTTTAAGGTATCCGACTACGGTCGGAACCGTGATTTTAAAAAAGCGCATAAATGGATAATTTTCATGATATTCAGTGTCACTCAGATTAGAATACATGCATAAATTGTTTTAAGAACATTTTGACAAAAAAAAAATATTTAAATATAATATTTTGGCAAAAAATTAACTTAGAATAATCTTTTTTCAAATGTTCTCCTTTTGTGAAAAATGCTTCTATTATAATAATATTTTGCCTGTATATAGCTCAGACCAGTGGCGCACACAGGAATTTTTCAAGGGGGGGGCGGGGTCGAAAGTTCACCATTCTTGTATCATGCTCCTTTTGATTTTGTCGGTTTTCGGGAACAAAACACAGTAAAAAACAAATTATTGAATAAATAATTAGCATTAATTAATAAAATTAATCATTAATAACAAATACTTAATTAAATTTTACGTACTATATACTTAGAATTATAATCAATCGGAAAAAATCAAGGGGTTTGGGGGGTCCGGACCCACAGGACCCCCCCGCGTTGTGTGCGCCACTGGCTCAGACCTCTCTACAGAATCTCAAATAGAATTTTTGAAAAGTTCGCATTATTTTCAGAGTTACCACCAATTGAAATAATTATTCGCGTTTTTTTCTTAAAATTGCTCCCCTCTGTTGTCGTAAAATATGAATAAACCCACTTCTAAGTTATATATTTCAAAAATTCTAGTTGAGCCTCTGAACAGAAGTCTGAGCTATATACAGGCAAAATATTATTATAATCGAAACATTTTTCACAAAAGGAGAACATTAGAAAAAAAAGATTATTCTAAGTTAATTTTTTGCGAAAATATTGTATTTAAATAAAAAAATTTTTTTTTTGTCAAAATGTCTTTAAAACAATTTTATGCATATATTCTAATCTAAGTGACACTAAATATCATGAAAACTATCCATTTATGTGCTTTTGAAAATCACGGTTCCGAACGTAGTCGGATACCTTAAGGTGCCTGCAAGGAAATAAGATTTTAACTCGCTACAAATTGCATAATGCGATTTAGGCTCTAATTTTTTTTTCTTATAAAATAAAAACTCATTTGTTTTTAGTTGCTGTCATATTTTCACCCTTTCCATTTTTTTTTCTTTGTTTTCAGTCATTTGAAATGGTAGCTCTCTATATTTTTCAGTATCAACACCCTGTGTTGTTTCAAAATCAGGTACTGAAAACGAAGAATGAATAATTGACTGCTTGTCCATAAAAGACCCGTTTTTAACCATCAGTACGGAATGAAATTTTGGTTCAATATTTACCAAATCATTTTCACAAGAGCTTCACTAAACAAAGCTAATCTAGCATCGACAAACCGGACCCCTGACCAGGGCGTATTTCATTTAGCGTATCTTATTTTCTTATTTTGTACCCAGTATGTTTAATGTCATCCTTCTTTTATGTTGAAACTTGATGGGTTCGAGGCGGGAGTATATGTTAAATCATGAAATTTGATATGTTTACACACTTTTCACTAGTAACTTTCTCCCCAACCATGAGTGGGGCCACAACGGACATTCCTTTCCCCCCATAAGATGTCCGGTGTCAGCTATCCAAAAGGGGACAGGGGAAATAAATTTTTTTTTTTTATAGAAAGTCACAGATGTTGTATTTTAGTCTTGAGTGTAGTCATTGGCGCACACAAGGGGGGGTCCTGGGCGTCCGGACCCCAAAGCTCTTGTTTTTTTCCCGATTGATTATAATTCTAAGCATATAGTTCGTAAAATTTAATTAATTACTTGTTATTAATGATTAATTTTATTAATTAATGCTAATTATTTCTTCAATAATTAGCTTTTTTCTGTGTTTTGTTCCCCAAAGTCGACAAAATCAAAAGGAGCATGATACAAAAATGATGAACTTTCGACCCCGGATCCCCCCTTGAAAAATTTCTGTGTGCTCTACTGAGTGTAGTTACTATAAGTCAAAATGAACGCTTGTGATTCCCAACATCATTAGACTCTTTTTCGATGAAATTGACCTGCTGAAATGGGATATTTCTAGTCTTACATTTTACTTGAATTGAAATAATAACAGTTAAGTACGTCCTAAATTTCGAATTATTTTGAATTTTTTTAAGACTTTATATAATATAATGTTGGAGAGAGGGGCGGCATTTTCCATTTCTGTCCGGGGTGGCGAAACTGCTACAGCCGGCCCTGCTAGCATAATACTTAGCGCGTCACTTGACATTCAAGTTGTCAAGGTCGTGAACAATTATTATACGAGGCACTCCATTTTGTCTCCGTTATCGACACCGTATTTCGCCCAGGTGCTCGCGCTGCAATAACATGTTTTTCAATATCTATTAAGTAAAATAACATTTTTTTCTTTTCTTCTAATTCTTAACAATGTAGTACATACACTTGCCTCCGAATGTGAGTGAGTGAGTGAATATTAACGTCGCACTGTGGGCAGTTTTCCAAATCTAGCGCAAATGAAATTGCGCGAAATAAAAAAACAACCCACTATTTATGGTCCTCATAGGTTTTCTAGCCATGAGGTAAACAGTTTTCGTCAGTACGCGAATGGAAATATTCTACCATTAGGGTTTAGTTCGGGTTTCTTTTTGCTTCAAAAAACACTTGTGAGCGTCATTTTCTAGTAAGAAATTCAATCGTTTCGTCTGAAAAAGATTTTGCAGATTTAAGCGGGTTTTTTTAAATACATTCCATGGGTAATTAATTTCTTGATTTGGCTTACAAATTAGGTTCACTTTTATTAAAAATTGTAAAAACATAACATTTAGCACAGCATGTAACTCCTACTAACATATGTCGGTTTTTTGTGTTAATTGGAGTAGAACTTTTGGGATTGACCACAGAGTAGAGAAAGACCTTTGATTTAATACTAAATTTAGCTGCTACTACCTGCTATTCCCAAAGTTATGATTTTTTTTCAGCGCTGGCCGATGGTATTACTCGGCGTGCCTTATTCAATGTATGGAAGGAAGAGCAAGATACTAGCGCTAAAGTTCTGTTGTTTTGAGTTTAGTTAGGATAACAACGGACTTAGATAAATATGAGGACCAGCAGCAATTAAAATTAAAATTGTTAAAAATTTCTGCTCGTTTGTAGGGGAAAAATGGATGAGGTACCAAAGAAATGAAAAGTTCATCTCCAAGTCGAATGATGCATGGTTGTCGGGGGGGAGTAAGATTTATATTATATTTTATTATTTTTAAGGAAAATATATAGCTAATGTTTTAGTGTGGTATTTTATATTTATTTAAGCTTATATATAATAATTATTTTTTCAGAATTTTAAACTTTAAAATGGTTTTTCTCAGTTCGTGTTTTTTCCATTCTTCCACAATTATTTAACAATCATTTCCATTTTTTCCCTGTGTCTTATATGTAATGCATATAACAAAATTAGGGATCCATTTTACTGTAAATCGAATACTTTTTTTTAAAAAAAAATTAAATGAGGGAAATATTACGCTTTTGGTTGAATTTTAGCATATATATGTATATATATATATATCAACATTTTATTATTTTTTCCCCTCCAAAACTAATTAAGGTATTGTAAAATCGATCTCTAAAGGTGTGTAAAACATTCTGGGAAATATTTCAAAAATTTCATGTCAAAAAATTAATGAACACAAAAAGAGTAGAATTTTAAATATTTCAAAATTTCTTAAAAGAAATTAAATTTGTAAAATTGTGTGAATAATATGTAAAAAATTTCATCTCGTATCATTTTCTTGAATAAACATTATATGAAATGCTAAAATGTTATTTTTAAATACATAAATAAAAAAAAATGCTCAAAGGGTGCCGAGTCCTTTTAATCACTACCTATTATTCTTTATTGTTTTTGTACAATGTTATGTTTGATTGTATTTGTTTAATCTTTAACAATTATTAAATTTAATTTTTTTAACTTGCCACACTATTTCTTGTACAGAGTGTTTTTTTTCCAGGTATAGAAGTTTAAGTTGGCATTACTTTCCAAGATGGCGACCGATTTAACAGCTGTCAAGTGATTTATTCTCAGTTTGGTTTGGCAATTCATCATGAATAGACTCACGCCTGAACAACGCTTTCAAATTGTGCAATTTTATTTCGAAAAAAATGGTCGATTTTCATAAGCGAATTTTGTTTAGCGATGAAGCGCACTTCTGGTTGAATGGTTACGTCAACAAACAAAACTGCCGCATTTGGAGTGAAGCTAATCTACAAGTGTATGTCGAAACACCGTTACATCCAGAAAAACTGTTTGGTGCGCTTTATGGGCTGGTGGAATCATTGGTCCGTACTGCTTCAAAAACGTTGAAGGCCACAACGTTACAGTCAATGGTGATCGGTATAGAGCCATGATTACTAACTTTTTCATTCCTGAATTGAACAATCATGATGTCCAGGAACTGTGGTTCCAACAAGACGACGCAACATGTCACACAGCTCGTGCCACAATCGATTTATTGAAAGACACGTTTAGTGACCGCCTAATTTCACTTTTTGGACCTGTGAATTGGCCTCCAAGATCTTGTGATTTAACACCGCTAAACTATTTTTTGTGGGGCTATGTAAAGTCATTGGTCTATGCGGATAAGCCACAAACGCTTGACCATTTGGAAAACAACATTCGCCGTGTTATTGCCGATATACGGCCACAAATGTTGGAAAAAATCATCGAAAATTGGACGTCCAGATTGGACTACATCCGAGCCAGCCGTGACAGTCCTATACCAGGAATCATATTTAAAATGTAATGCCAGAAGATTATCTTTCGAATAAAAAAAAATTTATGTCAATCGAATAATACATCGTTGTTTTATTGCAATTTAAAGTTCTATACCTCTCAAAAAAACACCCTTTATATATTCTCCCACGTGTAAATTACTGCTCTGTTAATATCCTTAGATCCTTGTTGAAAAACTAGTTCCACTTAGCAATCATTTATTCTTGATCAAATTCAAACTGGACATAAATTAGTTAAGACCCTATTAACCGTATTTGTCAGTAAAAAACAGAAAAGAATACCCAATTTATATTTATTACTATGATTCTAGATTATTATGAAGACTTTAAAGCCATAAAATAATTCCTGAGCGCTAGATTTGGAAAACTGCCCACTGTGAGTCGCACTGCTCAGCTACACAAGGGCTTTTGGCGACGGACCAGGTCATTTTGAGCCATGGTCAAGTGACGTGGACGACACCTGAGCTGTCCCCCCTCTCCTAACTACTACAGTACACCAACGGGAGGACATTTCAGCTCTCGACAGATTTAACATGCATCGCTGCCCTACACGGCGGGTCTTTAGTGATACTGGGCTCGAACTCATGACATATCTGCCATGATACGATGCCTTGTAAACTCGGCTACTTGCCTCCGAAAGTGTGCGTACAGGCAGTCATCTTACGTGTTTATGTTATAATTACTATTAAAATCTCGCTTTAGAAAATCAAAATACTTGTCAGCAATTTTTCAAAATTTCCTTATTCAAACAACAGCAACAAAATTCACCTTAACGAGAAAAAACAAGAATGACCACCAAATAATCACCAACCATCCATGCCAAAAGTCTGCGTACACTTACAGAATAGAGCTTTTAAAGACCTTTTATTGTAAAATAATTGCACTAAATCGTGTTTTTAAGTAGTTATAAGCTTCTTTTACGATTTATTTAAGGTTTGAGATTTGAAAGCTTTTGTGGTTCCATGACAGGCAACAGAATAGAGATCGATATATTATTGAAAGAAAAATCATAATAGATCTTCAAAAAAAGGAGGGGGGATTTTAAAACAATCTTGAAACTGCTAATAGGTGACATTCATTGATGAAAAAGTGTTCATAAAACTACAAATCAACTAAAATTTTAAAGTCCAAGCCAAGATCCGGCCCCCCGTCTGCAGTGTAACCTCGAGAATCTTGCTTTGTTGTATTACGCTCTATAAAAACAAATCCAAGACTATAAACTTCACAAATAGCTAAAAGTGTTGCTGAGATATTGCAAAAAAGAGTAACTTTAATTACAATTCGAAGAAAACTGAAAAAGGATGACTATCATGCCCGAGTTGAACTCAAGAAGCCATTTATCTTTCGAATGTGAACACAGCTAAGAGCACAGCAATGACCTTTGACCAGAAAACACCTAAATGGACACATATTTTTTAGAAAAATGTATTATATTTAATTGTAAGTAGTTTTCTAATTTAGCATCAAAAAGCATAAAAATACGCCTGTAAAAATTCCTAGACAGATCTTAAGAAAGAGAGAATCCTATTTCAACTATTAAACATGGATGAGGAGGCATAGTGTTTAGGGGTGCATTGGAAGCCTTTCGGCTGGTAATCTGGAATTAATTGAATCAACAATGTACAAAATTGGTTACTTGAACTTATTGAAGTAAAATATCTGTACAAATTTTTTACACGCGATTTTTTTTTTTTTTGCCCAAATTTTATTTCGAATAAATGAATACTATTCAAGTCACAAGTCAAACAAGTTCATTTTTAGTCCCCAGCCAGGCTTAATTACTCTCGGGTACATTTTATACTGATAGAAAATAATCCCAACAAGCAAGAAAAAAATATTCTCGACTAATGTTTAATTCTGAATAGGGATAAAGCTGTCATTATCATCCAATGATGTTCCATTCATCTCCGATTGGAGAAAGATCTGGTGATCTAGTAGGCTAATGTAACACGTTGACACCCTATGGAGCACGTTGGGTTGCAACAGGGTATGAGGGAGCACGTTATCCTATTGGAAAACACCCCTTGAATGGTGTTTACAAAACGCAATGCAACAGTTTGAATCGCCAAACTGACGTACAATTTTGCTGTCAGGATGTGGGAATAACCCTAGAGAGTTCTCCTACAATCAAAGAAAATTGCTAACTGTAGGTACAGGTCCAGTGTATCTTGGTGGCAGAAAGATTGTTTGCAGACGCTGATCTGGCCTTCTTCTAATCAATATACAGCCATCATTGCATTGGCGTAGCATACATCTCTCAACCCCCGCAACGCGGTGGGGGATGCCAGAATTCTAGGGTCCCAAAGCCTGACTGACATCAACTATGGATTGGAGCCTAAAACCTGCCTTTGCCGGAGGCCCCTAATATTCTCCGTTACGCCACTTCATCACTGGCACAGGGACAGAAACAGCTTTGAACGGAGAACACAACTCACTCTCCAATGATCTCTAGCGTGACATCACTGAAATACTACATGTCAATGATTTAGAGCTAATGATCTGAACGTTACAGGGGCCACGGTAGCCGAGTGGTATAGGTATCGGATCGTGGCTTGCCTTGTCACGAGTTCGAGCCCAGTACCACTAAAGACCTGCCGTGTAGGGCAGCGATGCACGTTAAATCTGTCGAGAGCTGAAACGTCTTTCCGTTCGTGTGGTGTGGTAGTTAGGAGAGGGGGTGCCAGCTCAGGTGTCGTCCACGTCACTTGACCATGGTTCAAAATTATGTGGTCCGTCACCAAAAGCCCTCGTGTAGCTGAGCAGTGCGACGTTAATATTCAATCAATCACTCTGAACGTTACAGGGCGTCTGGCTGCGGCTATTTCTCAAATGATTGACTTGTTATAGTGCCGGGAAAAACTGTCATTTCTGCTGTAGATGCACTACGTTCCCCATCCATTTGGTGAATACTGTGGCTTTCTCTGTCAGTGGTGGCCCGTGCGTGATTGAACCATAGTTTTCTTGAGGTAGTGCCCTCCCGTGACCACTGAGGTCAAAAATCATGCACAGTGGATACATTCCTGCCAAGTCTTTCTGTAAGATCGTGGAAGGAAAATGCATCTTTTTTTTAAAGTGTATTAAACTACCTCTCGTTCAAACTCAGAGAGCTGTTGATAATAGTCTAATGGATAAAAGGAACCAGGGCCGATCCTAGCAGGTGTGCACCGCACTCGGGCGGCCGAAACAAGGGGGCGGCCACAGACCACCTATAATTCTATCGATCAAGCAAAATTTTTTGTGAATTTCTCAAAATAAAATTTATAAGTTGAATAAACATGCTGAATTTTAAATAGTTATTGAAAAATCAAAGTAAGTCCCGATAGCATATAACATAGTTCGAGAAAAATAAGAATGGAGTTCAAATTCTGAAGAACATTCCTTCGCATCGGGGTGTAGCCTACCTTATCAGGGGGCCATTATCAATGATACGCCCTCCCCTACCTGCAGGTGGCCCGGACGTGTGTAAGCAAAAAGTCGTAAAATGTTATTAATGGTCATATTACGAGTTCATTTCTATGTTTATAAAATAGTATGTCAATGGCTTCAAACGATATAAATTTTCCGTGTGAATTCTGAATCTCAGGACCCACAATAAAAAGTTTAAAAGCTGGTAAAATTACTCAAAATAATGAGAAAACAAGGAGTGGTATGTATTCAGAAAGCAGGAAAAATTTCTCATTCAAAGCGGTTCGACAAGAAGATCGTGTTTGGAGTGAAATACAGATAACACTTGGGATGGGAAAAATCCATTCAGAATGTTACTTGCTTGTAAATGAAAATACCCCCTTCGCCTGTTGATTGATTGATATCCCGGTTCTCTTTTATCTCTCTAACAACCAAAAGACGGAATGTGCATTCAGTCAGCAAGGGATTTATTGCCCCATCCGTGAAACATCTGGCCCATAAGCGCCAGAAGTTTTCTGTCACCAAGTCTATTTTTTCAAGGAGTATTGTTCTCAACGCTGGGCCCATGGGGGAAGGAGGAGGGGGCGTTAAGGAAGAATTTCGACACATCCGACAAAAGTGATGTAAAGGACGATCAAGATTTATGACATGCTTAAGGGCGAAGGAAAAGAATGGGGCAGAATGACCCTCAGAAAAAAAGACCCCTTTTCGAAGAAAACTGAGGAAATTTTGTGTCAATTTGACTTCCGAACTAATTTCTTTTTCCTTCCTGCGCTTATAGAAAAAATAGGAACAACAAAAACGGTTAAACAACAATAAAGATAACTATATTTTCACTTTCAAATTCTAATTCGATTTTTAAGATTTAATGCCTAGGTATTTTAATCAGGGCGTAAGATAAAGTGAAAAAAAATATTTTGTTGCATTTGTGCTATTACTATTTTCGTTTTACATAGATAAATATAAATAACTGTCATCAGTTTCTTAGAATACTTTCATGTTGATTAACATATTTAAGTGTATGTTTTCGTAGCTTGAATGTACCGTAATCTTCTTAAAACATTTCAACTGGCATTGTTATTCAAATGAAAGAATATTATTTGCCTCTCGTGTAAAAATAATTTCTTTAGTCACGAAAAATGGTAGTATTTCATTTAAAATACAAAACACTAATGAGCCTTTGAGTACATTTATTAATTATTTACCATACTTAAAAGGATCCTAACAATAGCTCGAAATTGAAATAAAACGTAGTTATATTTATTTTGATGATTTTGTTTGTAATCATAACGTATTACGATAATTTTGTTTAGTAATAAGTGAACCAATCTATAATTTCTAAATATTGCTTCAAACTGTGAAAAGAACACGCATTTTTTTTATTGAGTTAACATGTGAAATAAACACATAATTTTTTTTTAATATACTCTAAGACTGCTAAGAGAACCATTATTTTGTAAGATTGAATTTGAAAAGTACAAATTCTTTTTGCATTTATTGCTATTTTAAGACTGATTTGCACGATACCTTCTTGATTAAGATATTTTGCCCAGAGAATTTGAAAGAATATTTAATGCAACCTAATTAATTAGTTATGTGTATAATTAATTATAAAAATATATTAAAATCAAATAATTTCTCTAAAATATTTTGTAGCATTCTGTATGCTTCTAATAAAGTTAATCAAAATTCATCTGTAACAATCTATAGCAATGTTTAAAATCTTTAAAAAAGGGAACAATAAGAATGTCAGAACTATGGCAGAAATTTCTTATAAAAAGCATTTAATGAAAGGTTTATTTTTACAGAACAATAATAAATGCTGAAAAATATAGGTAATATTTTTTTAGTAGCTCCTAGTAGTATAAAACTATTTAATTAAAGTGATAATAAAATGCATTACAGAAATAAAAATATGATAAACACAATTTATAAAGTAGATAAGTTATTTCAAACAAAACAGAAATGTGAAAAATTATTCAATAAGTAGTAAGGTTGTATAATTTTGGGTATTTTTAATTTATATATTTAGAAACTTTACAAATTCAAAGTGTTGTGATTGTGTGTGTTTCTTGTTTTTTTTTTAAACCTTAGAATTTTTGAAAGCTTACTTTTGGTGGAGATATTTTAATAATTTGAAAGTAATCTGGAAGCTAAGTTACGTTTTGTTCTACAAATGAAACTATGATTTCTATAAAGAATAAAAGAATTAAACAAAACATGTTTGTATTAAATCAGAAATTTCATAATTCAGTCAGAAAATTTGAAAAAGATGAGATATAATTTTTGAGAGTTTGGAAAAAAAATTAAAAAGCTTAAGATTATTATTTTAATTTTCTAAATACTTCATGGAACAAATTTACAGTTCGCAATAATAAAAAGAAAACTTTAAAAAGTTTGAAAATTTAGATTCGATTAAAAAAGAATTTAGTTATTTTTAATTCGAAATTTATTATTTTTTCAAGCATTCATAGAAATTCCCTCCACACTGTTACAGAGAAATAAATTATATGACTCGGAATATCGGAAATCGTCTCTCGGGCAGACCCGAGGCTTTGTGCAAGCATTGAAGTTGCAAAATGGTATAGAGTCTAGACTTTCCCTAATGTACTTTAAATGAAAATATCTTTATTATATAAAATTTACAGGTTATCGTCTGGCTAGAAATATGAATATATAGTCCTCCACGGACTCATTCACGTAGTACTCGTAGTACTAGTTCACGTAGTACTGATTCAAGGACTTATTCAAGACGTCGTCGTTCAAGACATCGTTCAAGAAGTCCTAACAGACAAACAGAAGAAATTGAAGTAAAAGATGGACATAAGTATATTTTCAAAAAAAGCATTTGTTTCGTATCATTTCCAAATTTTAACAATAGATGCGAAGAAAGATAAAAAACATAGATTTTTTATCAAACTAATTTTTTTTCTACAAAAATAAAAAAAAAAAAACAATTATTATAAAACAAACAATTTATTCACATTTTATGTCCAAGTCTAAATTGTACAATTGCTTTATACAATCTGTAATTTTCACATTGGCACAAGAAAATTTCTTACAAGATTTACATCGATTGAGTCTTTGTCTTCTATAACTGTGGCATACAATTCCATCCGGGATAAATGGTTCAACGAACTTGAAATGAAAAGTATTTTGAACGTATAGTTCCGTAATTTTCAAATTCTCTACATGTAATCGCAACTCATTAAGCCAATTTGGATCACATAATATTGTTACAGAACTATTTAAATTAGCAATAGCAACTTTTTTAAGTCCTAAGAGAGGGTTGTCGTCAAATTCAAAAGATAAAAATCCAACTACCGGTGAAACAGCTGATAAAGCCATGTTGTTCAGACTGTTGAAATCCGCAAAATGTAGTACGTTGAATGTTAACCGTTTCTCTTATATACAGAACAGAACATTAAAAAAAAATTTATAATTTTTGTAGCACCATCTCTTAAATTATTTTTTTTATTACTAGGATTAAAAAAAAACTTTATTGGAATCTTTTTTTTTTTGCCAGGAAATTTAATTATATAATTCTCTGGGCACCGATTTTACAAAACCAATATTATAAATTTTTACGAAAGTATTATTTCTATATGCTATATTAGAATTCGAAACACCCTCGCCATTATTTGAGATACGACAACACAAAAAAAAATTACGGGCCTCAACGCTATTGAAAAATTTTATTTATTAAACCTCGATTCTTCTAAAGGTCAAACTGATTCTGGGTTCTTTAACTCTTTTCCTAATCGGTATTTCGTGGTACGAAAAGTTATTTGTGGGAGGGTACATAATTAAAACGCTTCCATTTTTTAAGGGTATTGAAACATTTTCGTAGCTCTTTCTTTTAAAAATTATATCCTTTGTCGCTCCGAAAGAAAAACTAATAATTGGATAATTTAAATTTAAATCCTTCTCGTTATCCCTATGTAACACAATTTTATCAAACCCATTTCTATATTCATTTACAACACAAAAATTGAGTTTTTTTCCCATTTGTATTAAATTATTTGCTTTATATTTATACTTTCTGATAATTGGAACGGGTTTCTTAGCTTTAAATGTGTTATTAGAAAACGTATAACTTAATCCTTTTTCACCAAAAAAAGCCATTAGCCGTGGTACCATATGCCATTGATTATACACGTTTACTATGCATTGTTCAGGAGGTATGTACACTATTTCTTCTTTTAATCTTAAAAAGTCGTTGCAATTTTCATTCATTAACACCTTTAAATGTAATTCTGGCCTTTTTATTGTATTTTCCATTATTCTTGTTATAATAACCTTGTGTTTTTTTGTACACTTTTTTAAACGCAAACAGAGCTGTTTCACAAAGCCTCTCATATAATTTTTATTTATTGAATCGAGAATACACAAATAAATAAGTAAATTAAATTCTTCATTATTTAAAATAGTGTTTTTTTAAATAGTTTATGAGTAATAAATACTTATAGCTCTAAAATCATTTCACAGTTTTATTTAAATCACTCGTAATAATGGCTCCTTTGATAGACACTTTAATTAATGAATTAGAAAAAAACATAATCCCAGCTTTGCGAGGAAATGCCTTAAAAATGTCGTTTTACAGACAAAAAGTAGAACGTTTAGTAAATGTGAAATTTCACGAACTCTTGAAACTATTTTCCGTTTCCGTCGAGGTGGTACTGAACGAAAATGGATTTCATATTTCAGATTGTATTTATAGTACGGAGACACACACTGTGAAGAACCGAACATTTGTAATTGTTGTCAATTCTTTGACAAACCCGAGAAATATTTGATTATCAAAGAATTGAATTACGTAGTCGTACGGGATCATTCAGTACATCAAAAGGATTGTTTAAGAAAATTAGAATGTCAATGCTCAAGAGAAAGCAATAATAAACTCTAACCGGAATATTTTTTTTAATATGCTAATTTTCTATGTGTAGTATTTTTTTATTCATAAAAATCTGATCTTTTTGTAATATACAATTCTTTTATCTCTTTAAAAACAAAAATAAGTTTTATTTATTGACTCGATATAAATAAATAATCACGGTTTTGTGGCAACTGTTCATTTTTATTGAAAGCACTTGCAATAATGGCTCCTTCGATAGACACTTTAATCATTGAATTGGAAAAAAATATCATCCCAGCTTTGCGAGAAAATGCCTCACAAACCTCGTCTTACAGACGAAAATTGGAACGCTTAGCGAATATTGTGAAATTTGAAGAACTATTTAAGCAATTTAAAACTTCCTTCGAGGTGGTACTAAACGAAAATGAATTTCATATTTCAGATTATAAATATACTAACGAACCGGTAAAATGTTATTGTTTCAAAGTTTTTCGCGAACCTGAGAAATATTTTACTGTAAAAAAAAACTGAATTATGTTATCATACTGGATGAGTCGGTACATCACAAGAAATGTGTAAAAAGAATCGAATGTTACTGTTGGCTTGAAAAGATAAATTGGAATATTGTCAAAAATAAAAGCTACAATATCTGTTTTTACTGATATTGCATTTTTTAACCATACGAGGGTAATTTATTCCACATTCCGACGGCACGGGTAAGCCTTCCTCTACACGGTTGGTCTTTAGTGGTCCCATTCTAAGTTTCGAGCCTCTATCGCCAACATTACGCTATGTGAATCAGCAGCATTATAAATAAACAAAAATATCATTTTTTTTTGTAAATTTGATATTTATCATCATAAGGGCCAAATTTTAAAATTTTGAGGCATTTGTTTGAATTTTACATTGGCATTTTTCTCTCGCCCATTTTAAATGAAAATTTTCAGCAGCAATAAAAAAGATTATAACCAGATAAAAACCAATTAAATTCATATTTTTAAGTGTTTTCCCGCTATTTAAGCAATACTTTGAAAAAATATTTTTTTACTTCCGTTTTCAAAAAGTAGCTATCGAGTAAAATTCAACAATGTGTTTAACAAAGGTGTTTTTTAAGGGGAATAGAATGTAGCGGGCTAAGCGAAGGGGAGTCATTTTGAAAAAAAGAGTACTTATTTTATTAAAGAAAGCCCGTGCAACACCGGGCTAAGCGAAGGGAGTTATTTTGAAAAAAAAGAGTACTTATTTTATTAAAGAAAGCCCGTGCAACACCGGGATAAGCGAAGGGAGTTATTTTGAAAAAAAAAGTACTTATTTTATTAAAGAAAGCCCGTGCAACACCGGGATAAGCGAAGGGAGTTGTTTATAAATATATTTTTTCTTTTTTTTAGGTCTGAAGTCGGCATAAAATTGGATGCTGAAACCTTACGCTTTACATGTAAATTATTCTGTGACATGATGAGTCACCATATAAAATAAAATCTTATTTTTTATAATTTTTCTCTTGTCTTATTGCATATCATTAAGTGTTTGACACATCATATTTTTTATATTATTTCTTTTGTCTTATTGCATATCATTAAGTGAACTTTTACGCATCTTATTTTTTTTTATAGAGTTAGATTTGTTCTGAGAGCAGATATTCATAAAGTTAAGAATCTGTTCCCTTGTTTAATAACTATTTTTCTAGCTGAAAAAAAAAGTATTTTTTAAGTCCTTTTAAAAAAATGATAACTAGAGACATACTAAATTTCATAGAGCCTACGAATACATATAAAAAAATCATTCAAAATTCTATCTTGAGCAGGCCTTATATATTTCAGATTAAAAGTTATAGTTTTTTAATGTCATCCTTTAATTAAATATGAACAATTTAAATTATATTTTTGCATAATATTAAGAGCTATTGTATTTTCATAAAAGTTTTTTTTTTAACAAAGCATAGTAAAGAATCGCTAGGTTCATACATAAATCAGTTTTAAATTGGGGCAGTTTAACAAGTATTGACTTAAAAATGTTATTAATGGTTTTTATCTACAATATTTGTATTCGCGCACACGAAAATCTATCGGTAATTCATTCAAAAAAATATTATTTATTCCTCAGAAAGCTAACTAAAAAAAATTGGGCTTTAATTAACAAAACATAATCAAGTAGAAAGGATTTTAGTAACACTGAAAGAGTACTCTAAAAAAAAGATATATTACCTCAATTTACAAGTGGAAAAAATGCTAACCTAAATTCAAAAGTAAAATCATGGCACAATACTATAAGCCATTAGAAAATGTAAAAAATTTTTATTTGAGAATATTATGTTTCTACGATGACTGAAAAAAGACATAATGTTGAAGAAAAAAACGTTTTTTATTGACGAAAACAAATTTTTTGTTTACCTCTAAACACCTTTATTTTGTGTGTCACTGGATTTCTACACAAAGGACAATCAAAAATCTTTTCAGCGCAAATATAACAAGAAATGAAATGAGAACATGGTTGAAATACGACATTCATCTCGTCATTCATGCATATTTTACAAATTATTGTATTTTCTGCTCCCGTGTCTTCTCTTTGTTCTCTGTTTCTTGAAGCTGCAACTTCTCCTGTGTTTCTTGAAGCTGCAACTTCTTGTACTTTTAACGTTGAAAATATTTCGCAAGCTTCTTGAAGTACTTGATTTTTAAGACATACAGCTTTGTTATTTAATTTCATTTTGATCAAATCCATATATTCACAATGAGGAAAGAATTTTTCGTGCTCTGTCAATGGGTAATCATTTGTTTCCCAATTGCCTAAGGATCCATTACAACAGTAGCATGTCACAACATCTAATACACCTGTATAATAAAATCTACATTCAGCTAATTGTTTAGGATTGAGCATTAAAAGTGGCCAATTTCTATAGGTAACCTGACGATTCTTTTCATTTGACATACTAGAATTTTTAAATGAATTCTTTGGGCATTGGAAATATTTATTCAATTTTGGGCGCTTTATTGCTTTTTTATCAACCGTTTCTAGGGAGTCAATTTCGTCTTTCATCTTGTTTAATCTGTTAACCTCAAGTTAAGTAAAGATCAGGAAGTTTAGTATATATTTTATTTAGCTTACAGTGCCTATTTTATGTAACTGACCATTGTGCAAAAACATATTTGACAGACTGTACTCAATGCAATAATTCTCATTTTGAAAGAATGTGTTCTAAATTAGAAAAAGAAAATGTTAGATCCGAGAATTCCCTCTCTAATTGTGGCAGAAGCGACGCGGTGTTTTTACAAACTCTTTGAGTTGTCAAGTGACAGAGGGTGAAAAAAAGGGTCTGAGCTCTTATTGACTCTGGTAGTCAGAGCAGTTACATAAGCGAAAGACCCGTAAATCAGTCGGCGGTTCAACCCCTTAGAATAGAAACCGTATGCCACGCGCTTTTCCGGGGAAACCACACCGGGTGTTTTCTGTTGAGGCTAGCGAACTGCGGGGAACTTTGAGGTGCTTTCCGAAAGAAAGATTTGTGATATATATATATATATATATATATATATAGTCCCTAAGATAAACGATCAAAATATTCTGAAGGAGGAAGAAGATACATTTAACTGATTCTTCTTGTGAAGGAGCGGAAATAGATCTTATAGATATTTATAGATATTTTAATAGGTATTTTATATAGAGAGAGATAGATATTTTAATAGGGCCGATGTTATGGGAAGACTGTTGACAGGAAATGTAGTCACCTTGCATTCTGGCTTAACAGCTGTAGAAATAAATTGGGCTGGACGGTATTTGGATAACAGAAATTTTGTGGAAAGAATAAATTTATATACAACAACATTGCCAATGCACGTGGGAAATATCCCCTTGCAAAATCTGTGGGAGCTAGAAGTTTTAGGAATAACTGACCCCGCGCAGAAACTGTAAAAGAAAGAGAAGACTTATCTGATTTTAGGAAAAAACTGAGAACTCTCCCCCGAGTAAGTAGAGCTTCCATGAAAAACTAATTTAATGAATTTTTGTGATAATAAGGAATTAGCTTGGAAAAGGCATGAAAAAAAAATGATTAACAAATTTAAATGTGGTAATTTTTTTGATGATTATCAAACCGTCTTCAGGGAATGGGAATCTATGAATATAATTGAATGCGTGCCTGAAATAGAATTAAATAATAAGTGACATTATCTACCCCATAGGCCAGTAATAAAATTAAATAGCCTGACAACAAAAGTTCAACCCGTTTTTCATGCTTCTGCTTCTCTCAGAGAGGGAAACTCTCTTTGAATGAATATCTGCATAGAGAGATCAATTTGCTAGAAATGATTCCTGATATTCTTGATTGTTTCAGAATGTTTCCAATTGGAATTAGTGCCGATATAGAAAAGGCATTTTTAATGCTATCCGTTGCTCCTAAAGACTGGGATTTCCTTAGATTTTTTTTTCCGGGATCGGAGGGACAAGAAATTTATAGGCATTGCCGAGTTGTGTTTGGGGTTTGTTCTAGTCCATATCTATTGAACATATCCTTAATACATCTTTTGGAAAATTGTCCCACTGAATTTAAAGAAATTGCTCAGAAAATGAAACGATCCTTTTATATGTAGACAATCTTGTATGTGGAGTTTATAACACTTGTGAATTGGAACACTTCATTGAACAAGCAAAATGTATTATGAATATAGGATTTTTTTAACTTGCGTGGTTTTGAAAGCAATGTTGATTGTAAAAATGTTGACAAGCATTCAGGAGATACTTCAGTTTGGGGAATAATATGGAATTTAGATAATGATGTTCTGAAATGTTGTGCGGATTTAGAACCGTTAACCTGTGAAGGAAGAATAACTAAAAGATTAATTTTATCAGTTGTGCAAAAGATTTTTGATTCCATTGTCTTGTTAACACTGACACAACACTGCTTCCTAAACTATGTTGCAGAATTTATGGAAATTGAAAATTTCTTGGGACCATGAATTACCTCCCAATTGTAAAAATTAATTTTTAGCATGGTTTAAAGATACTTCTGTTTTGAAAAATGTCAATATTCCTCCTCATCTTAAAGTGTGAATATTTCTTCCGAATTACATGTTTTTGTGGATGCGGCCGGGGGAGCATATGCTGCATGCATCTTTGTTCGATCAATAATTGCTTCTAAGGTAAATATAGCACTCGCTAGGGTAGCGCCTCTTTAACCTCTTAGTATACCGCGTCTAGAGTTGATAGCCTGTAATGTTGGCTAGTAAATTCTCTAATGAAAGTACTTAATTTTCCAAATTTAAAAATAAAATTTTGTTCTGATTCCACTACTGCTCCTTGGTGGATAAAAGAACAAGGAAACTGGTCAGTTTTTGTGTCTAACAGAGTTAAGGAAATTCGACTTCTAACGAAAACCCGCTCGTGGAATTATGTCCCAGGGAATATGAACCCAGCGGATTTATTATCACGCGGATGTTCCCCTTACAAATTGCTTAAATCTAAATGGTGGGAAGGACCTGCTTGGTTGAAAGAAAATCCCGAAAACTGGCCAACAGGTGAAATTATTGATCAACCTAGCGAAATAGATGTCGAAAGAAGAAAGATTAAAATTGCTAATATTGATCTAGCAAATGACGCGCCCCTTCTCTGGCATCTGCATAATATATCAAACTATAGTAAAATGATTAAATTGTTCGGTTGGATTTTGAGATTTATCAATAACTGTAGAAAACTTTGTGATAAGTGTACTGAACTTGAGCTTTCATTTTATGAGATTGAAAGTTCTGAAAGGTGCTTGATTCGTTTAAATCAAAAATGTTATTTATCTGATATAAAATTATTAAATTTTGGTACATTTATAGATAATAATAATATTTCAAGAGTAAAAACCACACAAAATAACTCAGAGATGACGAGGAATCATTTTTGTATCCTTTCTTATTACTAGGAAAATGTCATTTTACTAGATTGTTAATAGATTTTGTTCACAAAAAAAATTGTCATGCTGGAATACAGATGATGCAAATATTAATGAGAGAACGGTTTTGGATTGTTGGTGCGAGAAAAATTATTAAAAATGTTTTGAAAACTGTATCAGATGTCAACGTTTTAAAGTTAAAGCTGTGTCAAGCGAACAAGCCCCCTTGCCTCTCGACAGAGTGCAGAGTGGCGGATTGCGTTGCATTCGAGATAGTGGGAATTGATTTGGCTGGGTCCCTGTTTCTAAAATCCGGGGGAAAGGTATGGATAGCATTGTTTACTTGTGCAAATTTTCGGGCTATCCATCTAGAATTGGTTAATTCATTAACTGCTGACAGTTTTCTGTTATCCCTTCGACATTTTATAGCTAGACGTGGAAGGCCTCGCACTATTTATAGTGATAACGGAACAAATTTCAGATGCGCTTCTAATGATCTTTCAAAATTAGATTAGTATAAAATTACGAGAAAAACAATGACAAAATACTTTGGAAATTTATCCCACCCTCTGCGGCTTGGTGGGGAGGCTGGTCCGCATAGTGAAAGAATTGTTTTACGACGTACATTAGGTAAAAAAAAAAAAAAATGTACGTTAACTTATGAAGAATTGAATACAATATTATGTGACTGTGAATCGATCATTAATTGTTGACCTTTAACGTATGTATCAGAAGATCCTGGATAATTGATTCCTCTCACACCCCTGCAATGTTTCTTGGAGAGAGTCACTCTTACAGTGTTTCAGATATTGAAGAAGTAGATAGTCAAAAATTATCAAAAAGAATAAAATATCGAAGAAAACTTTTTATTGATTTGAGACAACGGTTTAAAAGAGAGTATTTAAGTGAACTAATTCAGAAATCTAATGAAAAATCATCGCGTGAGCCTAAAGTGGGAGAAATAGTTTTGATCGGAGATGACAATAAAAAACGTTTGTTTTGGCCAATGGCAAAATTATTGAGCTGATCCCTGGTCGAGACAGTAAAATTAGCACTGTCAAACTTAAAACACAGCATGTGACAGTTCTACGACAAGTGCAACGTGTACACTATCTGGCCAAAAGTATCCAGGCACCCAGTGGTATGGACTTAGAGCGTCCTGAGGCACATATTAATCTGATGTTGGTCCCCCTTTTGCATGGATGACAGCCTGCCCATGTTTGGGAAGACTTTCTACTAATTTTTGATAGGTGACCATAGGAACTTCCTTCCAGGTGTTTATCACCGCTGAAGTGAGTGCTTGCAGTGAGGATGGTCGATTTGGCTGGATACGTAAT
>BMAU01003965.1:0-58713 GCA_019973935.1 Trichonephila clavipes | reverse complement strand
GAGCTGTGATAATAAACACAATGAAGAAATTCAATTAAATAATTTTAAATACATAGAAAAATAAAAGATTACCTTGTGCAGCCACAAATCCATTGCTATATTATTAGGTAACTGCATAATGTAATACCATCTGGATTTTCAGCATTGTATATATCCGTAACTGTATAAACCTGTATAAACAGCAAGAATTCCTGACTCTCAAACTGTTCGGAATCCAAGTGAAAATGAAAGAATCAAGAGTTGAAGAAACAGTAGATATATAGAGCTTGTTGAAAGGGCTGAACTAGCTGAAACGGAGAGTTCAGACGAATATAGAGAAAGTTCCAATATTACTGTTAATGTAAAAGGACTATTTTCAGAAAAGAAACTGATAAAAATAGTATTAAGGTGATGGCGGCCCATTAGTTTACTGATAAAAATAGTATTAAGGTGATGGCGGCCCATTAGTATAGTCAAAATATGTCTCAAGAATCCCAAGATGGGCAATAAATTTCTCTCTCGGGTAACCTTTTCAATGAAATTCTCCCCTTCAGTGAAAGGGAACACGCGGGGGGCTAAGGGAGAAGTGGTAAAATAAATGTTAGCTCTTTTTTTTCTTTTTCGGGGGAGGGGGTTAAAGCAGCAGAGTGAATCTTGACCATGAAAGACTTCTCATTTCTTGACATTGGTCAATCGTCAAACTTTTTCAACTCTTGGAACCCCTAGAACTGTAACATGTTTTCGAGGAATCCCCTTCCTCGCTGAAGGGAATATATCTTAAAATAATATTTAAAGTATATAGATAAACATATATTTTTGATATTATATGTAAAGACAATTTTTAAAAAATATTTTATTTTTTATTAAAAACTTTTATGATGTAATTTTAATGTTATTTACTCATTGATAATATAAATTTGTGATCCAAATGTCACCTACGCATGCATTATAACTTAGTAACTGAGATATGTGTTCACAATTTTTTACACAAACTATCGACGTATAAGCTTTTTGAAATCATCTGCAGTAGCATTTCATATTCCGTGTTCAATTCGTTTTTGTATTTTGTTTTTGTTGCCAATCGCGTTAAAAATATTTTTCACTTTCTAAACACATTTTTGTGAATGACATGAAAATGTTCATAGCTGTGTGAGAAATTCTGCGTATATGGCATGAATTCGTAACCTAAAATGTAGGTCTTCTAGCTTAAATTTAAATTTTAGCATCGAATCTGTTCATATGTCGATAAATTTCTTTATCTTATTCATTATAGGTGTTTTTCCCCCACAAATGTAAAAAGTTTCAAAACATTGTACTAACTAGTATAAAATTACTTCGTGGAACTTGGGATAGCAAACAATAGTATATTCACAATCTACTGCATATTGTCTGAAAAGAGAAGATCGCATGCACTTTGCTCTTTGCTTTTGGTTGATTTCGAAAAAGGCAAAAAAAAAAATCTCTCTGTAGAGCACTTCCTTCAATAGAATTCTCCCCTTTCTCTGCAGGGGGAAGAGGGCCACAGTCTTTACGACTGTGAAACGAAATACTTGTTCTTTTTTTTGGGGGGAGTAAAATAGTGTTGAATCTTGACCATGAGAGATCTAAAATGGCTTTCTTACTTTTTCGACTCATGGATTCTGATAATTTGTTATGAATGCTTTATTCGTTTCTAACTATGGAAAAAATCCTATGTATTTTGCAATCTAAATTTTAGGAGCTGTTCTTGTTTTAATATAGATTTTACCGTCAAATGTCTTTTAAAATGTTTGTTCGCTCTCCTGATTATAGGTGTTTTTATCCACAAATAAAACAAAGTTCATTTTCCATTACAAAACGATTTAGTTGTGCAAAAACAATGTATTAACGTGAATGAATTTGTTTTGTTGGTCCTGGTACAGTAAACAATGGACTATTCACAATCTAGTAGGCACTAGATATATAAAGAAAAACGCGATTTAATATTCTTTTATAATGGAATAATAAATGTTTCTAAAAGTATTACAAAATAAAGTTCTTATGTACAAAAAAAAATGTTTCAGAAATTTCCAATTAGGTATACACTTACACCTGTATTACATTATTAAAGGTTTAAGGGAAACAACTTTAGGTAACAGTTTTCTTTAAAAAAAAAAAGTAGTTTTAAATGTTAAAAAAGTTAAAGGTTATCAATTTTGATATTTTTCTAAGATAATATGCAGCTATTTCATTAAAAAACTGGCTAATTATGGTTTTGACCATTATTGTACATGTTTGTAAAATATTTTTCAAATTCAAAAAATATTTTTATAAGAAATGGTACGAAAATGAAAATAAGCATTACAAAATTATTTCATGTTCAGCAAAAAAAAAAAAAAAAAAAAAAGGGAAGAAAGATATTTTGAAATTATAAAATTACTTTTGTAACTTTAGAGAATGATTAAAATATCATTATAAGGGAGAGAAAATAGGCTGGCAAGTAATTATCAAGCACAATTAATCAAGCATATAAATCAAGCATTTGATTCACAATTACGAGATAAAAAAAAGCAAACATTATTAATAATTATCACAGTTATAAAATAAATCATTCATTTTAAAAGTCTTCAAAATTAAAAATTATGAATATTTGGGTTTAAAAAATGAAAACACCCTTAACCCATCTTGGAACCAAGAATATCTCATTTCTAATAAAAGGAGCAAAAACAAAGACATTTTTTACCACCATTAATAAAAGACTATGTCATCATTTTTACACTAACTACAAATTAACCCAATTTCTCACTGGTCATGGTAATTTCAAAAGCTACTTGGAACAAATTTAATTTAGTTCCTTCATCTTCCTGTGACTGTAATATTGGTGGCGAGGAAGATGTAGAACATGTAATCCTTCTGTGTTCCAAGTATGTCAGAGAGAGAAAGATCATAAGACTGGCGTTCAAGAGACTTCAACATTAATTGGCCACCGAATTTTCACCTTCTTTCCACCAGAAGTGCTTTAAAAACTTCTCTTAATTTGTTGTAACTGTTTGTAATTCTTAACCTCATTTTTTTTTTTTTTTATTCCCCTTGAATGTGTGTGTAATACTTATTTATGTAAGCCCTGTGTGTGATACTTTGTGGTGCACGGATATTTTATAATTGTTTTCAATAATAAAAAAATGCATATTCGCACATTTCTATAACTGGTAACTATATCTTTCTATTCAGTTATTGCAAAGATTTACCAATTAATTTTGTCTTTTAAAACAGTACACTAAAACAATTTACATGAGTAAAATTAACTCGCAATTAATAATATAAAAATTTTATAAGCAATTTTAACATTTAGAAATGTATTCTTAATTCCAGTACTAGAACCCTACAAATTGTTATTTTATTCTTATATATTAACACAGTAATAATTCACAATAATCATCATAACTCGTTCCATATAGCAAAAAATTCCTACCTTTTGCATCTGAAATACTATGTTAAAAATTTTTGTGTAGTTTTATTAAAAAAAATTACGCCTGTGGAAAAAACGGATCATAAGCTTTGGTTTTTAATTAATTTTCTCGTCAATATAGAGAATTTTTCTAAAGGCATAAAAATAGCCTAAATATAACAAAAAATCGGGGAAGGGGGTGCATTTTTTTAAGGATCATATATTTGGAAAACTTGCTCCAAAATTTCTGATCTGAAAACCAAAGAAATTTTAATTTTCCCGAGTTTTGCTTTTAGTTTCGGTTTCATTTTTTAAAGCATTTTTTCATTCCTAGATTGAATTAATTAAAAATATTTTTTTAACACAATCCATTATTTCGTGTGAAATGGCAACTGCAATTTTAATTTCTAAAATCATTTCTGTTTCTTCTCCCATTAACTTATCGAGATTGATTTTAAGACCAATATATTTTTTGACACATAGTTTATATAATTTAAAAGCTCTTTACTTTCTTTTCATTATCCCCCCTCCTTTTGAAAAATGCCACGACCAAAATGTACGGAGGTTACAGTGAGAAAAAATACTTGAAAGGGATGGAATAAGACAAAAAGGTAAATCTAAAATCCAGCTTTCAGGTGATATTACAATTAGACTACAGTATACAAATGTTGCAGAATGAACTAAATATTTCCCTGATGTACCCACAAACTACATTATAATATATTGTAGTACTACATTACACTATTTTAAAGTCATGCTTAACTGCCACGATGGGGAACCGAGAAAAAAGTTTTTGGTTTCAGCTTCACAGAATCCCCCTCCCCTTCTTAGCTTTCACTTCCATCATGTCAGCATTATGAAAAGTGCTAAGAATATGCAGGGATTTTTTATCCTTCCACTTTTAAAACATACATTTTACCCTTTTGGAAGGCTATAATTTCCACTTTCTTCACTGTGGAACTTTTTAATGAAACAGGTAAACCTTTTCGGTTTGGTCGTTAAGTTCCAGATATCCGTTTCACTGTCAATCAGTAATTCCGCCAATTCTTTAAATTATAATATGTCCTCGAAATTCATTAAATTTTAGTATAAAATTATTTTCTTAATATCGAAACTACAATGAATTCTTCGACATTCTTTTTTTCTTGTTTTCCTTGCAGTCTTTCTTTCTTTCTTTTTTAATGGGTAAGATATAAAAAAAACATTAATTTCTAAAAAGGTGAATAACTACTTCTCTCTATTAATATATAGTGTATGAATTTAAAATTTGTCGTGTGGTTTATGAAGATTGTAAAAGCTTAACCTCCATATAACAAATTTACCATATAATGAATTTTTTCCGGGATTTAGTGACTTTGTAATATAGACGTTCGACTGTATACCAATGGATATTATTTTTCTGACTACTGATAATAAATAGACAACAGTTCAGCAGCGACCACAGTTTGAGTTAAACTAATTTTCAATTACCTTTCCTATCTTACAAGCGAAACATTTTCGAAGGAAATAAGATTGTTTCAAGACAATTGGCAAGTTGACTAATCTGAAGTGAAAAAAAAAGGCATGGTTCAGTAAATGGTTCAGAATTTGTCACGAAAGTGTTGTATTTAAAAATACCAATGAACAGGAATCACACATTCAATGACACTTTTCCTCAGATCTTCCTCAAGAGTTAATATATAGGATTTCTTAAATAATTGTTATATAACAGCAAAAAAGTGTTATGTCAGTAGTTATATCACAATAAAGGCATCCTATAAAATTTGGGTTTTTTTGCTAATCATATGAAATCATTTACTGAGATGCAGAAATTGAGAAAGAGCGATTCTTAAATGCATCCAATTCAGAAAAATTTAAGTGACAAAAATAAAATAATAATAATTGGAAAAAGCAAAGTAGGGGAGCTATAATATTGTGATCCATTTCACATTTTAAATTTCCAATGTTATCCTGGTCATACAGCTTCTCCCCATTTATCCTCGCTACGGCCCGCTTGAAATAATATATGTATGCAGCCCGCATGAAATAGCTAACATGTATGCGGCCTGCGTAAAATAGCTAACATATGTATGCGGCCCGACAGAAGAAAAAAAGATAACTCTGCTCTATGCACAATTCCGTAATTCAACCCCCCCCACACACACACCCCAGATTATAAGACACACCTAATTTTCAGCAGCATTAACATTGGGAAAAAGTCTGGCTTAGATTTAAGTAAGTATGGTGATTGATTATTAATACTATTCTTGGAAGCTATACTAGTTATTGCATTCACAATGTGAAGAACTTAAACCCAAAATCGTGGTTCGTTTCTTCAGGAAAACCACTGAAAAATGATATATCTTAAACACTTAAAACTCCACTTAACCTACTTTACAAGTTTAAAGAATCAATTTGATCATAAATCCACTGAAAAAGATCCAATGCACATAGCTATCTTGATTAATTAAACTTGATTAATTAAACTATCTAAATACAACTTTCAATTTTACACTATTTTACAAGAATGCTCAAAATGAAAGGTTAAAGCCTATGGATGTTAATTCAACGCATACTACACACATGAAATCGGGGTTCCCAATTCGGCAAGTTATTGATAGGATTGGCGATTGTCATTCCACGAACAAGTTGCAGATATAAAAAAATTAAATATATTACTTTTTATTAGTCAAAAATATTAAATTTTATAAGAAATTGCAAATGTATGAACACTTGTGGCCCACTGTATATGTATTTGATCATATTACTGAAATTTTATTTAAGATTAGCATTTTCAAGGTTTTACTCTCAGGATTTTTTTTAAAGGCTTGAGAGAATAAGAATATTAAGGATTTAAATAGGAATATTTAATTCAAATGTAAACAATGTAATTGGGATGTAAACTGAAGTGAAAAATCAAGCAAATTTAATTCTAATATTATCCTTCATACAGAATCGGATATAATCTGAATAAAACTAAATTCGGTGCTGATTAAAACATTCATTTTTATTTTACAAATAGAGATAAGTAGTTCCATTTTCACATTCTAGAAATTTTTTGTTGATATCATACTCAGCTTTGAAAAGTAATAAAATGTTTTTAAAATCATTTTTCAAGTTTTGATATTTATATAGTATTTTTTAATATTTATTAACTTTCATCGAAAAACACCTAATAAAATACACTTAAAAATTATAATTTTGGCTACAATTGTTGTTAGAAGTGTGATTTCAAATATAGAAAAATTAAGTATGGAAAGTCTTCAATTTCATGGAAAAGAACTTTTACATCTTTATAGCTTTTTCAGATAAAAATTATTCGATTATTTTACACCGATATATAAATACTAGTGCTTTACTAAATTAAACAAATATTTTTTAATTCCTTTAAGTTTATACAGCACAAAAAGGAAACCAAACAGAGAATTATAAGAATTGAAGTAAAATTTAAAAAAACAGAAAAGTAATGAAAAAAACAAAGGTAATAAAATATATATATCGTACTGTAATTATATATTCATATCCAAATTATATCTCTTACTGGTCAATTATAATTTTAAAAAAACCTCAGTAAAAAATAATCTTTTGTAAAATAAATCAACTGTGAAGCGACAATCTGATTTAGAAATTATTTTTTCATAATCAGAAATAATTTTTTATTTGTACATGGGGAAAAAAAGAGAAGTATTTGCAGAAACGCCCGACCCCCCCCCCAGGAGTTTAATGAATTATTACGCGTAATTTTCCACATAATTATCTTGCATATGGTTTAGCTGGGTTGTGTTCATAGAGCACTTTACTATCATGTCCTCTCACCTTCCACACCTTTTCCGAAATAGTTCTCCATTTTACCTGAAGGTAGCGCGCTGTAAGCGACATTCTGTGATTTGTGTGGAACGGATACGTCCCTCATTTAGGGACAGGTACTCCGTAATTTACATGCCACTTGCCAGACAATATCATTTAATGCGCTTGTTTGTCGCAATTTTTTTTTAGTTTAATTCTAGGGTGGACGATACTAAAGCTATATCAATATTTTGTAATGTGCTTTGCAAAGCAAATTTGAAGTACATGTGCCCTAAAAAAGTGATCTTAAAAAAATTGTGATGGTAATTTAAAATTAAATTTGGTGAAATTGTCAAATCGGTCACCTATCCTCTAAATATAGAAAAATTGCCAATTAAGCGCATATTTGCGTGTTGTTTTGGAGTAGCATCCCTACCAAAACACGCAAAGCAGGAGCGCAAAATTCACGATGGCGGAAGAAAAATGATTAAAACATAGCACTTTTAAAGTGGAAATAATTTCTTTAACCTTAAAAAATGCTGCTTTTTCCGACATTTATGATGCCGATGAGTTGCCTACTGAAATTATACCAGTGTGCTACTTACTGCATATTTAAGAGAGCACCTTCCTAAACATTACTTTTCTATCACTAACGAAACGGTGCACACAAAAATCCATATTACTCAATTTAAACCAAAACCCTTTCCTAACTCCTAAACACATGATGGGTATCCTCTTCTACACTGGACTGAATTTTTCAGTACCATTCAAAAACCATCATTCACTTTCTTACCCGTTCTTTCTCTCAATTCAATACTTTTTCCACATTTTGCACATACATACGATGATCCAATCAAGCCTTTCATGCACCATTCTAAAACAGCTTTCTTTCCGAGCACAGGCAACTTGGCAAAAAAAACCTTTAACAAAGTAATCGTAATTTTTCATGCATTCATTAAAATTAATCCTAACAGCATCGCTGGACATCATGGCAATCTTTTGAAATTTATGTCGGGAAAGAAAAATATTACCCTTAAAAGTACTTCACAAAACGAAGTCAAACAGCTCACACAACCGGAGCAAAAGAAAGAAGTTTCCTCATTAACAGAATTTTTAAAGTAATAAAAGCTCTGCTCACGCTAACTTGCCGCGATATCGTTATAACTGTTAAAATGAAAGAATCTATTGCGCATGCTCAAAATTTCGCCAAAAAAAGCGACTTCTCCACTAGAAAAATTCAGAAGGGTTACCAGATTTGGCGCATTTATCGATTTGGTGCGATAAGTGCCCGATTCGACAAATCAACCACTATTTTTACACGAGAGGCAAATAATTTTCTTTCATTTGAATAACAATGCCAATTGAAAATGTTTTCAGATTATGGTACATTCAAGCTACGAAAACATACTTAAATATGTTAATCAACATAATATTCTAAGAAATTGGTGACAGTTATTAATATTTATATAAATAAAAATAATAGTTATAGCACAAATGCAACACAAAATATATTTTTTTCGTTTTATCTTACGGAATGATTAAAATACCTGGGCGTTAAATATTAAAAATCGAAAAGAGAATTTTGAAAGTAAAAATATAGTTACCTTTTTTGTTGTTTAACCGTTTTTGTTATGATTTTTGTCTTGTCTAAAAGAAAATAAGTTCGGTAGTCAATTTAACGCAAAATTTCGTCAATTTTCCTCGAAATGGGGTCGGTTTTTTTTTCTGAGGGTCATTCTGCCCCATTCTTTTCATTCGTCCTTAAGCATGTCATAAATCTTGATCGTGATTTTCATTACTTTTGTCCGATGTGTTCAAATTCTTCCTTAACTCCCCCTCCCCCATGGGAACAGCGTTGAGAACTCATGAATACTCGTAAAAAATATAATTAACTGTAAACTTGGAGAGTGACAGAAGATTTCTGGCACTTATGGTCCAGATCTTTCTCGGAACGGGAAGCAGATCCCTTGCTGACTGAATGCACAACCCGGTCTTTTGGTTGTTACAGAAATAAAAGAGAACAGGGATAAATAAAATCTAATATTCTCTTTCACTGGACCACTTCTGAAAAAAATTCCAACTGCCAAGACTTCCTGTAGCTTCTTAGAGCGACGTTATGGACATACGAAGGTGGTATTTTCATTTACAAGCAATTACATTCTGACTGGATTTTTCCCATTCCAACGATTTTTTTGTCGAACCGCTTTGAATGAGTTTTTCCTGCTTTCTGACCAAAAACCACTCCTTGTTTCCTCATTATTTTGACTGCGACTTCGGAGAAATGACAGTGACACTTCACTCCACTCAGCTTCATTGCATTGTAAGCGTTGTTCGGTGGGTAGGAGGTGTGGATTCGGAGGCAAGAACCAATGGGATGAAGGCGAAGTTTCGGTTTGTGAACGATTGGACAAAAGCTGTGTCGCTTTTACTCAGTATGAATGAAGGCAAGGGTATCGGAGACCAATCAGAAGAATCCCGTACCACGGGGAACAGCGGAAGGTGAACCAATCAGGGCAGCCGGAAGGCGTGGCTAGTGGCCGGCGAAACGGTCAGAACAACCGAAGCAAGCGAGAAGCGAGGTCGACAGCGGGAGCTTGAAGGCAGCCAAAAAAAAAGACCTAATGGAAAGAAACCTTACCGAAGGTGCTAAAAACAATTGAAATAAAAATACCTATAGAAAAGGAGCAGAGTTTAAAAAATCAAGGATGAAACTAGGAATCTAATATATATGTTATAAATGTGAAAGTTTGTGGAACTTTCACGCATAAACTGAATGGATTTTAATGAAACTTTACAGTAATATCAGAATAACACATAGGCTATAATTTATAAAAATTTGTAAAGAGTGTCCAAAACATAACGATATTTGTCAAGTAAGTAGGAAAAATTCTGGCATTTGCAAGCAAATCTGGCTTCCGCTGCTAAAAAGCCCCACCATAGCATATATGTATCTTTTGTTAAAGAAAAACTTTTTGTTTTGGCTACGCAAGGGGCTCGCTTCTAATTAATTCAAAACTAAGTTTAGAAGGGAAAGGCTGTTATAAATCTGTCTTTAGTTTTAATGTTTTCTAAATATTATGCACATTTGGTAGTAATTTATCTTTTTTCAAAATAAATGCTTTTATTGGTTCTGGTACTTAACTTCACACTGCATCATTTGGACAGATTTCTAAAATTTGTTTGTCGTTAATTATAACACTATAATTTTAATTGAATAGGCAGATATTGCGTTTTTAAGTATAAAAATAATTATAACTACTGTACTGTATTTTTGGTGTGAGTGAGTGAATATTAACATCGCACTGTTCAGCTACACGAGGGCTTTTCGCAACGTATGACGTAATTTTGAACCAGGGTCAAGTGACGTGGACGACACCTGAGCTGGCACCCCCTCTCCTAACTACCACACCAACTTAGAAGGAATATTCTACCAATACTTAGCAGGAATATTCTTTGAAATCCACTCTTTAAAGATATATGGCAGCACTTGTTCTATGATGAGTATTTTAGCGGGGAAGCCGAATAGTTTTGTAGCAGATATTGCGTTTTCAGCGGATTGCAAAGATTATTATTTTTGTCCCGAAAAAATAGTTTGTCAAAATTTAAGTGTCTTCTGTTTTTGCATGTTAGTGAAGACCTTAGAAAACGATTTGACTACTTATTTTAAGTGAACGGTGTATATAATTAATTTTGCATTGAAATATCTTTAATTAATTTATTAGCTCTAACGAATTAAATTTCCCAAAGTGGAGTATTGTGTTTATGTATATCCCTTAATTTTCAATGTAGTTGATCTAAAAAAAAAATATTGTATGAAAAAAACTGCAGTAAATCATAAATGCGGTGGATAAAGTATTCACATGAATCGCTCCCCTTCACACTGCGGGTCTTACAAAGCTCGAGCTATGAAAGTAGCTAGATATTTACCATCTTGACTCTATCGTTAACATATCGCTATATTTTTCATTGAAACGCCATTATAATTTAAGAAACGGCGTTGCTTGCGAATATTACAATTTTAACATAAAATAAATACAACAAAAAGTAATAATGCATTATACTTTCAGATATAAATTATTTACACTATTTTAAGCGTTCATTACATAAAACTTTTAACAATGTGTTACTTTTGCTGAACAGAGATCAGCTTACGGAGGTATTTTCAAAATCGACCCTCAAGAGTGTTACGGGGAGTTATAAATAAAAAAAAATTCTTTTCTTAGGCTATTAGATGTACATACTTAAAATTTAACAAAGGTGTTTGTTTTTTTTTTGTTCTGAGATATACAAAAAGCTTTTTTTTTTGTTGTTAAAAGTTGCAAAACTTATTTATCCTTGAATCTGTGTTGTTTAATTTTTCAGTTCACCCCTGCAAAGAACGGGTATAGCAGCTAGTCTTTATATAGTATATGATTCTTCTCCTAAACGGCTGGACCGATTTCGATTTTTTTTTGTGTGTAGGTTCAAGTGGATTTGAGAATGATTTAGATTCACAATTCGGTCCGACATCGCGATTAGTTAAAAATGCACTAAAATTACGAAAGGGCGTTCGATTGTTCATTAAAAAAAATTGGGCCAATATTCTTGAGGCCACTATTTTGAGCGGCATACTTCATAGTCAGGTTGTACTTCTACCACAGATCCCAAATGATTCTTTCAGACTCACCTACCCATTCAAATGTTTGCCATTTCCATTTCACTTGGTATTTGGTATGACCATTAATAAGTCACAAGGTCAAACAATGACAATTTGTGGCTTAGATTTAGAAAACCCTTGCTTTTCACACGGCCAATTATACGTGGCATGTCCGAGGTTTGGCAAACCTTCGCATTTGTTTGTTTATACCCCTCAAGGATTAACCAAAAACATTACGATTTATTTATTTTTCGAGCATTAAAGGAATATATATCTGTTATGAAAATAGCTCGAGTTTTATCTTTTTTACCCTTTAATCAAAAGTTCTATCAAGTATAGCTTCTATACTCACACGCAATCGATAGGTCGAAATGTGGTCATGTCAGGTATTGTAATATAAATTTATTTATAAAAAATTTCATCAAAACGGTCCAGATTGTTACAACTTATTCAAAAAAGTTTCGGATTTAAGACGTGTGTACAGGGCAACGTCTGTCGGGACCGCTAGTTCATTTATATCAATCTACAATGTATTTGCCTGTTACCTGTTCTTGTTTCAAAATAAATCCTTTTTGATAATAGAATGCCCTTTAGATTAAAATACATTTATATTTTATCAAACAGTTACATTTGATTTTTCTATAATAAATTACTTTTTCAATGAATTCCGAACTGCATTATGCATATCTTTTACTATGGATGGTACATGATTCTCTGTGTGTGTGTGACTTTCATTTCTCCTCCTCCTTTTCTGTTTGGAGTGCCCAGAGAGTAAGAGGCAGTCAGAAATGTTTTTTAAAGTTTAACAAAAAATATTCAGGACGGTTAAGATAAAGGGCAACGTATACTTAATCGTTTGCGAAGGACAGCACTATCAAGTTTCAACAATGAGTAACGAAAGATCAATTCAAAAGTAACACTGTAATTTTCCAAAATGGCAACACACACACTGTAATATTTTAAACATTTGATCATTACGTTATATTATAAAAACATTATATTATCTATGTCTGTGTATACATGAAAAATAATGAAAATAACAATAATTCATTCTGTTTTAAATTTTCACTCAATAAATGTTTTTTTTGTTTTGAAATCTGAAAAAAAGGAATATATTTTTATATGCTGTCCCGGAGATGTTTTCCGTAAGTGACCTGCAAGGTCATTTGGGTTGGACACCCCTGCTCTAAACAGTTCACCAATAACTGGTTTTTCTAAAAAAAAGGTTTATTTTTGTTCTTTGCAGGTCCCCTACTGACTTCTGCCAGTGTCAACACTCCCCTCCCCCACTTTCTTTCCCTCCTTTTATGATTCGCATTCCTTTCTGACAGTTACTTTCTTTGCTGTGGGGTGCAAAGAAAATAAGAAAATTGGGACAGCAGTACAGCTGGCCTTTCCTTTTTCCTTTCCTATTTCTTCTTCCACCCAGGGTAATTGCCACATTTCCATGAGATGAGCCCATCAGTTGCAGGGTGGAGGTCATGGTCTTTTATGCCCCTCTTTATAGGTGCCTCAAACATTGGGAGCCTTTCCTTTATTTCATCTTGTATTTCCCTCTCCCTGTCTTTTGTATTCATTTTTTAAGGAGGGGTACTGTTATTTCTTAACTTTTTTATCTCATCAGTGAGACTGCATCTGTGTGGGATACTTATACTATTATTCATTTTCTGGCACCCAGTAACGTCGGTTTTGTTTGGGGCAAGGTCTCTCAATCGGGATCATTTTATACGTTTTTCGTTTTGTCTATAAATAAATAGTCTTCTCGTGGCCCCTCGGTTCTTCTCCAGAGTAAGTCCTTATTCAACTCCGAACTACGTTTTGTACAAACATGTAATAAAACAACATAATTTTCCTCCAAACACACAGTTCTGTATTTCCTTCCTAATCAAAGAACAAGTACTATTCTAAGAACAATTAATCAAAAGGATGTAAATCCCATTATCTGAAATTTTGATACTTTTCCACAAATTACAGATATCAATAAAGCATTTCTTGGCAGGACAAATTATCTTTTATTAGGCCACTATTTTTAACTAATAATCACCACGCAGTTCTACGTTGTTTAAAAGATATTATCTCACCCTACTTTGAAGTTAATGTAAATTTACACAATGTTTCTTTTCATGTTACGACATACCATGGTTATTTTTGAAGTTCTGCATACATAAAAAATTATTAACTGAATGATTGATAACAGTGACTTTTAAAACATCTTAATTTAGAAACTTTGTATGACGGTCTTACGGATGAAAGATAAGATAGCGCTTTTTTTTTTCTCAAATATGACTAATAATAAAATAAAGTCGCCCATCTGTTAAGAGTGGTTAGCGACGCTGACTACTGGGCCTGAATCCTGGAGAAGACATGGATGTTTATAAATGTATAGTGCATTCGCGGCATGGGGGTACTCTAAATAGCCGTTGAGCCACAATTCCTCTCCTGAAGTTGGTGGAAGGGAAAGAGAGGTTGGAGGCCTCTGACCACCCCCAGAGTGTTCTCCCTCTAAATTGGGGTGGAACCGAGCCAAATCGTACTGTCAACTGGATGGTGCTCAAAGCTACGGTTAACGACAGGCGTCACTTAGCGCTTTGCTATGATGAATTTCGTGAGCCTCGATCTAGCCTTTGACGATCAGGTGGCATTAGTAACAACACATAATAAAATAAAGGTTTCCGACATCTGATCGCTGAAGTGATATAACTGGAAAAAATAAACTTGTGCAAAAGAAAAAATTTTTTTCTCAATTGTAAAATCTAATTTTGGCATTTTTAAAGGTGTTTTGAGAATCAGGTACGGGAAAATAGAAGAATAAAGTAGTAATGAAAATCAATGAAATTAATAGAATCCGAAGAATATTCGGATAGAAATACTAAGAATATGATACGATTTTTTACGGATTTCTTTTAAGAATTTTAGTCTTATTTTTCGTACAAAGGTATCATTAAAATCATATGAAAATGCTGCAATTCATATTTTAAGATTTCCAGTTCAATATTAGCATGACAGTCTAAATATGAATGTTGATTAAGGTGTATAATTGATTTTTTAAGTGCCATACACCTCAAATTTCCTTTGCAAGATTACTCGATTTAAAATTTGTTGAAATTATCCAATTCTAAACACACTACTTAAAAAAATTGTTTAAGTTTCAAAGAGACATGAGAAACTTTTTGGACGAATATCTTAGAATGCCAAGTTCATTAAAAAGTTTTTTTTTTTTTTTTTTTTTTTTTTGCTCTATTTTTTAAAAAAAATTCTAAAAATCACACAAAAGGCGCTATTTTTCTACAAAAGCATTTTTGGTTTTTATTATACTGTATTAGGTTTTTCTTTCGTGCGTTATTTAGCATTTTCACTATTATTTACGAGATGGAAATCTAATCCGTTCAATTTTCTATCTCTCTAGCACAATAGAAATTTCAGTATTTGAAAAGCTGGGTGTTAGAAACAAAATGTAGCATATTTTTATCGTCTTAGTATCGGGTGGATTCTTTATATTTTTTTAAAATATACTCAGCGCAAAAATATACAAATTATTAAATAATTATATTTTTACTATCTTATACAAAAATAAAAATCTTTTGATTTTTATTCTAAATATGGGCAATCTAGCAACAGCACCACTTTAAAAATTAAAGTCATTATTTATAGTCCCTTAATACATTCTACAATTTTTATCAAAATGCGGATTTTGTCTACTTCTCATCAAACTAATTTAATTACACATCTTGGATGTTGGTTAAAAGAATATAAGATGCGCGAAAACCACATCTTGGTTGGTTATTAAGATGCGCGAAAACCTTGGCCAAATAGAGGTAACAAATTATTTATTAGGACAATTTTCTTTGTTCTCTCAATGCATTTATACTAATTTATATATGTGCTTCATATATTTATTTTTATGGTCTATAAAGAATTTTTCCTGTTTTATTTGAGTAATTCTTAGAAATTACGAAGGGTATTTCTTAGTGTAAATTATTTTTTTCCCTAATGACCGACCCCCTTAGTATTGAAATCTGGTGTAAAATTCTGATATATTATATAGCGATGGCGTGAATCGTAATTTAATGTAGAATTATCAGTAATAATTTAACATTTGAAATTCATTCATTTTAAAACTTTTTTCAATTGGTTAAAAGTTGATTTCTTGGTTAAAAGTTGATTTAACCATTTAAAAATGAATTTGGTATTAAAACTAGGGTTTCCGATTTTCCGGTCATTTTCCATTAATGGGAATGTATCCAAATTCCAAAATATCTAAAAGCAAGTTATTTTTAATTAGTATGAATAATCTATATTAATAAAATAAAAAGTTTGATGGGCATGGCATCAGATGATCATCAGAATATTTTATTTTTTTGTTCGTATTTAAAAACAGATTTTATTACTCAAGAAAACTTCCAATAATGAAGGTAAAAGGATATTTTTTTCATTTGAAGGGGGAAGAACAAAAACCGCGATGATTTATTTTTAATTTAACTCAGTACGAACAAACACTATTCTTTTTCACTGTCATAACTATAAGAACAGAAAAAAAAATACAATGTGATATTAAAAATACATTGTATGATCGAAACTGTTTGTGATGCAGTTTCATTAAATCTGAGCATATTTTATGGTTTCATACACATGAGCATATTTGCACTTGTTTTTAAAGCCTCACACTGTTATATTACATTTGAAGATTAATTTTCTATTGAGTCAGATGATTGCATTTCTTGCTTCACTATCTTGTCGAAATTTTATATCTCTTTCTAATAGAACAAAATAAGCCTCCACACTATCTTGTCGAAATTTTAGATCTCTTTCTAATAGAACAAAATAAGCCTCCACACTATCTTGTCGAAATTTTAGATCTCTATCTAATAAAACAAAATAAGCCTCAATGTTCTTAAGTGAATCGCTTGTCGCAATTGTTCGTGCAGGTTGAAGATTTCTATTACGAAGTTTCCATGTTCTCTTCTAATATGTTCGAAGAGTTGTGCTGTGTCTTGCTTCCTTCGCAAAAAAGGCCTTGTTGTTGTTTTATCTAATCTAATCAAGCAGTTCATATTGGCTATAAATATAAATTGCTAAAAAAATAGCGATTTTAAAATATTGCTAACTTGACTCTCGTGTGTTATTCAGAGTAGCAACCCCTCCAGAAAACGTTAATGCATGAGCGCAAAATTCAAAATGGCGGAAAACAAAAAACATTTAAAACTGAAAATCGTTGCGAAATTAAAAAATATTTTAAAACTTAAAAATCGTTACTGAAAAGTTAATTAAAAAATAAAGTCAATCAAAAAGAATTAAAACTGTAGTATTAAAATATAATTTTATCGAAACATCATTTACTCCTTTCTCTCAATTTCATGCTTTTCCCACAGTTCCAACACGCATACGACGACACAATCAAACCCTCTTAGCCCTCAAACACCATTTCAGTACAGCTTTCTTTCCCAACACAAGGCTAAAAACCTTTCAAAATACTCAGTATACTTCAATATACACTCCGAAAGCGTGTTCACGTGTTTATGCTGTAATTACTATAAAAATCTCAGTTTGGAAAATCAAAAAATACTTGTCATCAATTCTTCAAAATTTCCTAATTCAAACAACAGCAATGAAATTCGCCTAAACGAGAAAAAAAAACAAGAATGGGACCACCAAATAATAACTAATCATCCGCGCCAAAAGTCTGCCCACACTTACGAAATTGAGCTTTTAAACACCTTTAATTGTGAAAAAATTGCACTAAATCGTGTTTTTTCTAAGTAATTATAAGCTCCTTTTACGATTTATTTAGGATTTTTGAAACTTTTGTGGTTCCATGACAGGCAAAAGAATATAGATTGATATATTATTGAAAGAAAAATCATCATAGATCTTCAGAAAAGGGGGCAATTTTCAAAGCAATTGTTGAAATTGTTCATAGGAGACATTCATTGATTCAAAGTGTTCATAAACTACAAATGGACCAAAATTTTAACATCCAAGCGAAGATCTGGCTGCTCGTCTGCATTGTCACCTCGAGAACCTTGTTTTGTAATACTCTATAAAAATAAATCAGACTATAAGCTTCACAAATATCTAAAAGTGTCGCTGAGATTTTGCAAAAAAAAAGAGTGTCTTTAATTACAATACAAAGAAAACTGAAAAAGGATTACTATCATGCTCGAGTTGCACTCAAAACTTATACAGCAAAGTCAAAACTTTACATCAAAGTAGCACGAAGAGGGGAAAAAGTAGCGAATCGATTTTCACTTGTAATTTATATATAGTTTTTTTAATGTTTATAGGCTGTTTTAAAAATTGGTTAAAATGCTTTAATTATTTAAATTGTTTAAAATACGTTCAAATTCTTACTAATTATTCTTGTCTTTTTTTATAAATGTAAAACACAAAATTAAATAATTGCAAAAACCAAAATGATAATGTTAGAAGTAAAAAAAAACTAAATGTGGTAGAAAAGTTAAAAGAAACCTAAACGAGATATGATGGTTAATGTTGTACTTTTTATTCTTAAAATTTATTAATGTGAAAAAAATGTTTTGATTGTTATATTTATGTAAAATCAAAAGGTGGGAGTGTCGCGAGTTTAACAAACACTCATATCATAACCAGGAGATGTAATTTAATATATAAATTTAAACTAAAATAAATTCAAAGTTTATAAATAATAAATGAAACGACTTGTGTATTTTGTAATCTTCTCATCAATTCTTCGGGGATACATGATTCAACAAGAGGGAATAAAATGGCTTTATATCTTTCACTTGTTAGTCCTAAATGGGATTCTAATTTATCATACAAATCAACCAGAAATTTTTGACTTACCCCTTCTTTCAGTTGCATTCTGTACAACAAGAGCTAATAACTCGCGAACCTTAAAATTATATCAACAATTCTTCTCTTCCAAATCTGTTCTTTAAAACTTAAATTGCCTTTTCATAATTATTAGATGTTGGAGGTAAACTTTCAATAACTTCGCGAGCTCTACTTCGTTGTTTTTTCGTTGTGTCACCGATCCTGGAATGAAGATGACTAAATTTATACCATTGCCCATTTTAAAAAGATAAAGGTTTAAAAAGGAACTTTAATAATGGAGAAAATATATACCATTGCCCATTTTAAAAAGATAAAGGTTTAAAAAGGAACTTTAATAATGGAGAAAATATAATAGAAACAACATTAAATTCGAAACAAAAAGCTCTTTTAAAAGAGCTCTAAAAATTTTCATCCAAAAATCAAAAAAGTAGGCGGAGTTAAACTGGCCAATCAGGGTGCAGCAAGGAAGAAAGTGCGGGAAAATTAACATAAAACCGAAGCTAGATCTGAAAATTGATTTCGAAATGTATCCTCCGGCGCCAATATTCCTTGAAGGCGTTGAATAGGCGTTTATTTTTGGGCGTCTGGACTGTAAAACAGTAATATTCCTTGAAATTGGCTCCAAAACCTTAAATAGTCTTTGAATTCGCCACCGAAATGTAACAATTCAATTTTTGGCAGGCGCATTTTTCTTTTTTCATTTGACGATGAAATTATCGATTCAGCTGTTCCGTCGAAAAACATTTTAATTAAGAAGCTTTCATTTTTTACTCTCACTAAATCTATTTTCTCTCGATATATATTCAATTTTATTACATTCATTTTTAAATTCTTCATCTGTTCCGATATTTTATTTAAAATTATATCATGTCTTTTAATTCACTGTAAATACGATCTAACCCAGAAATTCCAGCAAATCTTCCTACTTTGGATTTGGTATCAGAATGACTCATTTCGCCACGAATACCTTTCATGCTAATTAGGCGATTGAGACATGTACACGGTCATATTAGAGCATATAATCATGCTCCAACGTTGCTTTCCAAGCATCACTTTTAATTATTTTTCATTTAATTTATATTTTTTTTTTTCGAATTTTCCGAAACTTTTAAGTCAATCTAGTCTTAAGCACAATACAGCATTTGTCTGATTTACTCGAGGGAATAATCAGGGAGAACGTAATAAAATCCAAGGAAATGCTTCAAATATGTCAGAGTAGAATGGAACAATATATCCACAGATAAAACTGAGCTAGTTAAACCTTCCCATATATGTTGAGAGAGTTACAGAAACAACGGAATAGCTTAAAAAGTATTATATTATAGTTACAATCCATTATTATAAAGGTTTTTTCCAGTGTACGCAGACTTTTGACGCACACTATTTGTGTCGTTCTTAAGTGATAAATATTTGTATTATATATATTTTATGTAATATTCAGGTGATTATAGCTTATACTATTGGAATTTACGACGTTAGAGGAATCAATAAAAAATAGTATTGATTCAGAACGCTTCATTTAATTTGCGAGCTTTGCATGAATATGAAAGATGATCGCCTGTACGCAGACTTAGGAAGGCAAGAGTACTTGTGAAATAAGCGTCTGGAATCCATTATTTTCTGATAATGAAAACAGATCATCCAATTTAATTGCCTCGCATGCGATAAGAAACATGTTATTCACAGAAGTTGCAAATTCTCAAATAGTACAGCCATAAAAATAAGAGGGGAAGGGGAGGAAAGCTCGCAGCTGGATAAATATGGTTTCATTGTTCGTGAATCAAAGGGACATCAGTAACGGTATTCCTGAATTAACTATCTTGTAATATTTAATTGTTTAAATTAGAATTTTCTTACTGTGGAATTCGATTTTTTGTAGTTGTAGGTAGAAATTTTTTTTTCACTCGAATCCGTTAATTCTTCGCATAGAAGGTTGTGGCTTTTCAGTTTTCTGCTGCTGCGAATTAAAAAATATATATTTATGCTTACTAAAAATTGTTTCACTTTCTCCTTTTCCTTTATAATTATTCAACGAAAGAATTACTTGCATTTTCATAGACATTTAAATATTTGACTAGCTTAAGATAGTTATTTAAGATCATTACATCCGTATTATGAATTACTTTTCAATAACAAAGCTCACTGAGAATCACTGGAAATAATACAAATATTTCTAAAGCAGTAAAAATCCAATTCATTGGTAAAATTGCCACTACTACTAGTTCCAAAACAAAATTCTTAAAAATACGTGAAAAAATTCTTATAAGTGCCTTTCTTCGAAATGGGACGGGTAGTGAGTCGATGTACTGTTCTTTTTTTAAAAAAGAATCGACTAGATCCAGAAAATATTTTAAATCAGAAGATGTAGGTAAAGAATTCGTAATTTCATAAGGTTACAGAGATTAAGTAATAAAATGCAAATATACTAAACATCTAAGAGTTTGAAATGCACATTTTAGACGATTCGCCTTTAGTACTCATTCTCCAAACACACGAATTTAATTCTAAAGATCATATGAATATCAGCTAATCGCGAAACTTTCTATTCAGAAACTTTCAGATATACACTGGCCTCAAAAAGTTAAGGTACAACATGTGTGTTTTTCGAAGCTCACCATAAAAAAATGGCAGTAACAATAAAATGCATAGCTTACATGAATGATAATAACGAACTTTAAAAACATTAATGCAAAAACGATATTGCTACCACTTTTATTTTATAGAAAAGAACGTATATTTATGAGTGAGAGAAAAATATGCAAATATCAAGCTTTCGTACTTTTGTGTGTAAGTTGTGTTGATTTTCAACAGTTGTTGGCAGTTTCGGTGACAATAGTCAATAGAGTTTAGAAAATGTCTCAGAGACGTCGTTTACCCAATTCGTTAAGGTGGCGGGCAGTTGGATGGATGGAAATGGGATTGTCGCACGCTGATGCTGCTAGACGTCTCAATGTGTCTCGTTGTGTTGTTCAGCGACTTTGGGATCAATACCAATCCGAAGATTCTGTGGCCAGAAGACCTGTTCCAGGCCGACCACGAGCTACAACACCTGCAGAAGACCGTTTTCTAGCTCTTTCGGCACGAAGGAGAAGAACCACTACTGTGCCGCAGCTCGTTGCAGACCACTTTCAAGCATCAGGAAGAAGAATCTCCGCTACTACGGTGCGAAATCGTCTTCACAATGCAGGTCTGTATGCAAGAAGACCAGTTGTGTGCGTTCCCCTCAAAGGACGACAGCGAAGGAACCGCTTATGCTGGGCAAGAGAACATGTTTCTTGGACGCAGCAACAATGGGCTTCTGTGCTGTTCACAGACGAGTCCAGATTTACAATGGAGAGTGATTCAGGGCGTCTACTGATCTGGAGGGAACAGCGCACTAGATACCATCAATCCAACACTGTTGAAAGACAGTTATAGAGGTGGTGGAATCCTGGTTTGGGCAGGGATCTCGCTCGGTGGCCACACTGACCTGCATGTGTTCCATGGAGGAACCGTAACTGGTCTTAGATATCGGGATGAGATCCTTGATCCATATGTCCGCCCATATGCTGCTGCTATTGGTAACGACTTCATTTTGATGGATGATAATGCACGACCTCACCGAGCTCGGATTGTTGAGGAGTATCTGGAGGATCACGGTTTGGAACGAATGGAATGGCCAGCTCGATCTCCAGACCTGAATCCGATAGAACATCTTTGGGACTATCTTGGCAAAGAGGTTGCTGCTTTAAATCCTCCTCCAAGGTCGTTACATGAGCTGAAACAAGGCTTACTCTGTGTCTGGTCTTCGCTTCCTATTCCGGTGTCCGACAACTTAATAAACAGCATGGGAAATCGATGCCGCCAATGCATTCAAGTTAGGGGTGGACACATTCCTTATTAGAACCCATTTTTGTATTGTTTTTATGCCATTTTACCACATAACACTGTGATGTGCTGTTTTCTCAAGAATGGACTTTTCCCCAGAGATTTGCTTTTTTTTGTTATAAATCGTTTTTGCAATACACTTATACAAATTTCTATGACGCATTCAATAAAAAACTATTTAATGCACATATCCTCCAAATTTTTTGTTTCTACATTCATTCATCTGCAAATTAGACACAAAAACCCGGTTGTACCTTAACTTTTTGAGGCCAGTGTATATAAAATTTTAAAATAGATATAATTCTTTGAAATTAAAATTAAACAATTCTAATCTTTAATACGTTTTTTATATAAAGGAATGAGGTTCCAAAAAAGTGCGAAATGTTTAAAATATAATCATAATTTTAAAAATTGTAATCACATGAAAATAAGAAACATTTCTGTAATAAATATTAAGTAATTTTTACATTGCGTGTGCTACTTTCTAAAATAGTAGCCTTTGATCTATAAAACTTTGTTGATGTGTAAAATGTATCATACTCATTAAACCCTACCTAATTTTAGTATTATACCTCTTTTTTTATTTCAAAATATTTAAAAATACTGAAACTTGAAAAAAAATTTTAATGTAATTTTTTAGAATTTTTTAAAAAGATACGATTTATTATTCAATTTATATAAAAATAGCTACAATGTAATAAGGATACATTTAACTTTATAAATAAACTTATTCCTAGTAATTACAGCTACTATTTTTGAAAATATCCCGCGCAACGTAAAATTTAATTAATATTTCTTACAGAAATGTTTCTTATTTTCATATGCTTATAATTCATATTCTTAAACATTGTACACTTTTTTAGCCTCATTCCTTTATAAATAATGTGTGTGTGTGTGTAAAAGATTCGAATTATTTAATTTTAATTTCAAAGAATTATGAAAATTTTAAGAAATAGAGAATTTTGAAAATTTTTAAATTGAGTCTTTGAGACACCCTTTAGACGACCCCTTTGCAAATTTGGATTTCCGTTCTGTTGCAACCCTTCAAATAATCACTCTGCGTTTGTTTGTTTTTTTCACCGAGAAAATGTCATTTTATATGCAATGCAAGTTAAAATAGTGAAGAGAATGGCATTTTTGAAATTCAGTATGTCTCGTTTTTCTTTCATATCTCATTAGTAGATGCTTATGCATTTCGGGTTTGGCCGCGGTAGTCGTATGGTCATGGTCAGGAACTCATTGCCGGCGATTCGTAAATTCGAGTCCTGCTTCCGAAGCTGGCGTGAGGCAACAGCTTAGAGTTAGTTTAGTCCTCGTTAGTTTTATAGAAATTATTCAGTTAGTTAATGACAAATAGTATGTACGTTACCAATAGCCCACGGCTTTTTTACACTAGGACGTTGTTAAAGTCAATCAGTAAATGTAACATCCGAGTATTTTTTCGAAATTTTTGGGAAAACTTTAAGGGAACGACAGGAAATGGGCCGACAGAAGATTCTATTTTGAAATGTAAGTGAACAACTAGGTTACTTTTATATGATAAATAAACTGTATTTGCTGTACATTTCTTATTTATCTAAAATTAAGAACAAATAAAAAAATAATTCAGGAAAAAAATAATGGTCAAGTTTTTTATTGACATAATTGATAAAGTATCGAATAACCGTACTGCATGTTAAGGACCGACTACGTTCGGAACCGTGATTTTACAAAAGCGTATAAATGGTAATGTATATAAAATTGTTTTAAGAATAGTATTGCAATAAAAAATAATTTAAGTACAATATTTTGACAAAAAAGGAACATAGAATGACCAATTTTCTAAATATTCTCCTTTTGTGAAAAAGGCTTCTATTATAATAATATTTTGCCTGTATATAGCTCAGACGTCTGTACAAAGGCTCACCTAGAATTTTTGAAATATATAGCTTAGAAGTGGGTTTATCCATGTTTTACGACAACAGAGGGGAGAAATTTTAAGAAAAAAACGCCGATAATTATTTCAATTGGTTGTAACACTGAAAATAATGTGAATTTTTCAAAAATCATAGTTCAGACTCTCTGGAGAAGTCTTTACTTATTATAAGCAAAATAGTATATAAACATACAGAGGTCTGAGCTATATACAGGCAAAATATTACTATAATAGAAGCATTTTTCTCAAAAGGAGAACATTTTTAAAAAAGGTTATTCTAAGTTAATTTTTTTTTGCCGAAGTAATGTATTTAAATAATTTTTTTGTCAAAATGTCCTTAAAATAATTTTATACATGTGTTCTAATCTAAGTGACTCTAAATATCATGAAAATTATCTATTTATGCGCTTATTTAAAATCACGGTTCCGAACGTAGTCTGATACCTTAACGGAAAACTATACTCACATATAGTACCATAGAGCAAAAATAAGTACCGAAAGCTTACTTTAGAAATTAGAGCATTGGCATTTAACTAACTCGCTTTACAGTATCGAAAGTTAAAACGAATCAAAAACTTCTTCCTTTCAAAACAAAATACCTTTATCTCTAAAGAAATGCTGCCTTTCTGGATAAAAAATATTTGATTTTCTTAAGGCATCCAACTAGGTTCGGAACCAGGATTTTAAAAAAGTGCATAAATGGATAATTTTTATGATATTTTATGTCCCATAGATTAGAATACATGTATAAAATTGTTTTAAGGATATTTTTACAAAACAAAATCTAAAATTCAATATTTTCACAAAAAATTAACTTAGAATAATCTTTCTTCAAAATGTTTTCCTTTTATTAAAAATGCTTCTGAAATAATAAAAAATAATATTTCTCTTATATAAAGTAAAAACTTCTCAGAATAACAGAAATCCTAATTCTTCACACACACACCCTTCGAGGGGTCAGCAACTGCCATTCTCGGGGATCATTCTTGCAGCTCTTGTTTCATCTCGTCAGCGATGAGAAGGATCCCTCGTAATGTCAAAAGGTCAGCGGGCGATCCAATTACGCAATAATAATAATTCAAAGTTGCGCCTGTGTCCCTACCCGGGTGTTGATTATTTCCACAAAGGCGCCGAACACAGCTGTGACACAATACGTCACAGAACGCTTGAATTCCGGAGTACCGCACTGGAGAAAATTTCACTCGCACCATATTGACGCACTACGGTAGTTATCAGTTAGTTCCTTGCTACCCGTCGGGCAAACTTTCTCACCAAATTGCCGAGCGATCAGGGAGTGAAATAACACTGGCTGTTTGTTGGTTGTCGTTTATTTATTGGTTGTTATTTGACGCGACCAGAGTTGTGTAGTAACTATTTAGCGATCGTAGTGATTGTGTATAATTCGATCTTACTCCTTCATTTATTTCTTTTGTCAATTTAAACCAGAGATTTAACTAATAGAACTAACTATATTGAAAAATAACAAGCCTCATCATGTCTGTGAAGAAGCGAAAAATAGGTGTTGAAAATCGTGCACTTAATGAAAAATGGGAATTAGACTATCTGATCTGCAACAATAACAATAAAATTCAGTGTATGATTTGTATGCAAGTTTTGTGGGTGAATAAGGAATACAATGTGAAACGGCACTATTCTACTTTACATGAAGAAAAGTATAAAAAATTATCAATGAAGCAAAAAAAAAAAACTTGTAGTCGAGTATAAAAAAAAACTAATAACATATCACAAACACTAAGTGTTCAAAAGTACAGTCAACCCTCCTATAACGCGGTACTCTCAGAACACGGTTTCTATATATATTACACGGAGCTGAAATTGCGACAGCCCTCCTTAACTCTTACAGAGCGGTTTCCGTTTAACAACGTCCCATCAGTTCTGTCCGATAGGGTATTGATTGATTGATTGAATATTAACGTCGCACTGTTCAGCTACACGAGGGCTTTTGGCGACGGACCACGTAATTTTGAACCATGGTCAAGTGACGTGGACGACACCTGAGCTGGCACCCCCTCTCCTAACTACCACACCAACGGGAGAACGTTTCAGCTCTCGACAGATTTTAACGTGCAACGCTGCCCTACACGGCGGGTCTTTAGTGGTACTGGGCTCGAACCCGTGACAAAGCAGGCCACGGTCCGATACCTATACCACTCGGCTACCTGTCCGATAGGGATAACGTATATTAGTGTTAGTTTTTTGTTTGTTTTTTTTTCCGCGGGATCTCTGCTCAGCAAAAGTAACACATTGTTTCAAATTTTGTGTAATGAGCGCTTAAAACTGTAAATAATTTACATCTGGAAGTGTAATCTAATATATATTATAAATGCGAAAGTTTGTGAGGATCTTTGTGGGTCATTCACGCAAAAACTGAATGGATTTTAATGAAACTTTACAGCAATATAGCTTATGCATCAGAATAGCAACATAGACTATAATTTATAGCATGGACTATAATTTATAAAGAATTGTATGAAATGTCCAAAATATACTGATATTTGCCTTTTATTACAAGATATTTGTCTGATATTTATAACAAGAGATTATAAATCTCTCTCTATTTTAATGTTTTTTTTATGATTTTATTATGCATATTTGGTAGTAAGAAACTGATCTTTTTTCAAAATAAATGCTTCTATCGGTTCTGGTACTTATAAAGTAAATAAACTTTCTCTTTCACACTGCATCATTTGGACAAATTTTCAAAATTGTTTGTGGTTAGTAATTAATTACAACGCTATAATTTTAATTGAATAGGCAGATATAATTATTTTTATACTTAAAAACGCAATAACTACTGTACTGTATTTTTTGGAGTGTGAGAGTGAGTGAATATTAATGTCGCACTGTTCAGCTACACGAGGGCTTTTAGCAACGGATCACGTAACTTTGAACCATGGTCAAGTGACGTGGACGACACCTGAGCTGGCACCCTCTTCTCCTAACTACCACACCAAATTAGAAGGAATATTCTACCAATACTTATCAGGAATATTCTTTGAAATCCACTCTTCCAAAATATATGGCAGCACACGGGTTCCATGATGAGTATTTTAGCGGAAAAAATAGTTTGTCAAAATTTAAGTGTCTTATGTTTTTGTATGTTAAGGAAGATCTTAGAAAATGATTTGACTACTTATTTTAAGTGAACGGTATATAATTAATTTTACAGTGGAATATCTTTAATTAATTTATTAGCTCTAATGGATTAAATTTTACAACGTGGTGTATTTTGTTTAAGTATATCCCTTAATTTTAAATGTAGTGTTCAAAAAAAAAAATATCGTATTAAAAAACTGCAGTAAATCATAATGCGGGTGGATAAAGTATTAACGTGCATCGTTCCCCTACACGTCGGGTCTTAAAGCTCTAGTAATGAAAGTAGCTAGGCATTTGCCAACTAGACTCTATCGTTAACATTTCGCTGTTTTTCATTGAATCGTCATCATAATTTAAGAAACGGCGTTGCTTGCGAATATTAAATTTTAACATAAAATAAATACAACAGAAAGTAATATTAATGTATTATACTTACAGATAAATTATTTACACTATTTAAAGCGTTCATTACACAAAACTGTTAACAATGTGTTACTTTTGCTGAGCAGAGATCAGCTTAAGAAGGTATTTTCAAAAATCGACCCTCAAGAGTGTTACGGGGAGTTATAAATAAAAAAAATCCTTTTTTTTATCAGGGATTAGATCTACAGACGTAAAATTTAACAAAGGTGTTTTTTTTTGTTTTGTTTAGCTGAGCTACGCAAAAAGCTTTTGTTTAATTTGCAATTCACGTAAAATTAACTCATTAAAAACTTCTTTTACCTTCAATCTATGTTGTTTAATTTTTCAGTTCACCCGTGCGAAGAACAGGTATACCAGTACATATGTTTAATCAAACATTCAAACGATCAGAAAAAAATATTTTCAATAGCAATCTGTAAAGATTTTTTAATTCATGATTCATAAATAATGGGGTGGGGGTAATAGTTCTACACTCAAATGCCGGGCTCTAGAGAGATAAAAGAAATTTGTCTTGACAATGGAAAGCTGTGGAAGAAATTTCGAAAAAGGGAATTGTATAATGACGTTATTCTCATCATGAAGGAAAGAGGAAATTAAGTTACACACTCGGTAAAGCCCAGGCTTAAGCGGAGGGGAAAGAAACAAACAAGTCAAAGTAGTTTCGAAAAAGAATAATGAAAGTGCTGATTTCGTAAAGGGAAAAGAAAATTTATAAAAGTAGAGAAAGCCCGTGCAACGTCGGGCCATGCAGCTAGTACATTAACAAAAGTAAACGCCTATTCAACCACCTATCCCTTCGAAATCTAAGTTTTATTCTGTCATAAAAAAAAGTAGTGATTACACTGATCGTGGAATAAATTAAAAGCGGAGCGTGCTCTGAGGCATGGCGTAGACAAAACAAAATGAATAAGGAATCGCGCCAATCTCGACTTTTGTATTTATTGGTATCCATATAACTCGGTACGAATGATGTGATTTGTACTAATTCTGAGTCTCTTATAGCGCGGTTTCCATACAACGCGAAAGATGGTTTCCATAGAATGCGCTACGAATTAGCCTGGTTTGTACGGTTAAATCCGAGTTTCTTATAGCGCGGTTTCCATAAAACGCGGTACACACTCACCGCGTTATAGGAGGGTTGACTGTACAGATAATGAACTAAGTTTGGCTGCGTCTTATAAAGTTTCCTTACTATTAGCCAAAGCAAAAAAAACCATTTAGTGATGGGATTTTAACGAAAAAATGCGCAGGTTTAATGGCTCAACGCTTCATGCAGCCAAAGTTGGTGGAAAAGTTTTAATCTGTAGCATTATCTCACCAAAATGGGGCGCGACGATTAGATGATATGGGCGATTGTGTTTCGAAAAAATTATGTGATCACGTTTTAGATTGCGAATACTACTCAATATGTTTGGATGAAAGTACCGACCAGACAGATATAAGTCAATTATTATTTATTCGTTGCATTTCAAAAGAATTTACTATTACGGAGGAAATGTTAAAATTTGATACCGTTACACGGAACTAAAGGCACTGATATCTTTCTAACTGTCAATAAAACTGTCATAGACTGCGGAGGATTTTAAAAATGTTCTTGCATTGTAACTGATGGGGCAAAAGCTATTACGGGAACAAAGACAGAATTCGTGGGAATTCTTAAAGAAAATAGCATTAACTGCCCATTGATTCACTGCATCATACACCAGGAAGCCTTATGTGGAAAATCTTTGCGCCAAACAAATGCCATGAAAGTTGTTAGCATAACGAATCTCATTAGAGGCGAACCAAAAGCCCTCGTGTAGCTGAACAGTGCGACGTTAATATTAACTCACTCACTCACTCACTCACTCATTAGAGGCGGAAATAAAGCTTTGACTCATAGAAAATGTCGAGATTTTTTAAGTGAAATTGATGCAACCTATGGAGATGTTACTGCACTCTGAAATAAGATGGCTTAATGCTGGGCGATGCTTTGAACGTTTTTTTTTTTACGAAAACAAATACCTTTATTTCTAAAAAATGAAATAAAATCAGACACTTCTGAACTGCAAAACTGAATGCAAAATCCTTTATTCCTGGGTGATCTTGCATTTTTAACTGACATGACACAACAATTGAACGAATTAAATTTGAAGTTACAAGGCAAAGGACATAATATTGCCAATTTTTATGGATATGTGAATGGTTTCAGAAGTAAACTAAAATTGTTCAAAACGTCACTAAAGCAGAATACTTTTTCTTTTTTTCGAGTTGCAAAGAACATTACACAGAGATGGAAAATTTTGAAGGGTGTAACCTTTAAGGATCACCTGAAGTATAATGACAATGTAATTGTGGAATTTGAGCTGCGATTTGCAGATTTTAAAGAATTAGAGAGTGATATATCACTTATCACTCATCCACTAATAATTGCAAGACTGATTATCAATTAATTGGACATGTGACTTAAATCAGACCCCTTTTACAAGGGCAGAGCAGAGTCTGGTATAGATTTTTTTAAGCTCCTTGGTGAGCGTTTTCCCAAATTAACCAAACTTGGCTTAAAAATGGGTTTGATGATGGGCAGTACCTATCTTTGTGAAAGTACATAATTCCACGATGAATTTTATAAAATCTAAATATAGATCATCACTGTTAAATAACTCACTTACACACGCCAACAACTAATATTAATGTTGATATTGAAAGGATTGTAAAAGATAAATTAATGAAGCACAAATACAATTTAATGTAACAGTTACTCAGTAACTATATTACGCTATATTAAAACTTTTCTTAAAAAAATGTGCTTTTTATTTGTGCGGCCCTCCAATCTATTTAGTAATTTGTATTGGCCCGGGATCATCTTATCTGGACAGCCCTGATTTAGAACATACGTAGGTCACTAGAAAAAAATAATATCTGCGTTACGAATTGAAATCCTTCACTAAATTAAACATAAAAGCACAATAGAAAGTATCCTATTGGATTCTACCCTAGATATTTCCATAGGGAACACATGTCAATCCTTTTAGGTATGTAAATTTTGAAGAAAAAGGATTAACTATAAATGAGACACTTTTATCTAACACTTTTATCTAAGTAATAATGCAAATAATTACAATACATCTAATATATATTATAAATGTGAAAGTTTGTGAGGATGTTTGTGGGTCTTTCACGCAAAAACAACTGAATGGATTTTAATGCAACTACAGTAATATAGCTTATACATCAGAATAACACATAGGCTATAATTTATAGCATAGGCTATAATTTATACATTTGTAAAAAGTGTCTAAAATATAAAGAGATTTGTCAGTAGGAAAAAATTCTGGCATCTGGCTTGCGCTGCAAAAAAGCCCACGTTACCATATATCTATCTTTTGTTTGTGAAAGATCGCTTTTTGTTTTGACTACGCAAGGGGCTCGCTTCTAATTAATTCCTGTGATCAGAAAAATGCCTATTTTTTTATTTCAGAATAAAACCAAGTTTTGAAGGGAGAGGTTGTTAAAAATCTCTTTATTTTAATGTTTTTTTAATGATTTTATTATGCATATTTGGTACTAAGAAACTGATCTTTTTTCAAAATAAATGCTTTTTATCGGTTCTGGTACTTATATAGTAAATAAACTTTCTCTTTCACACTGCTTCATTTGGACAAATTTTCAAAATTGTTTGTGGTTAGTAGTTAATTACAACGCTATAATTTTAATTGAATAGGCAAATATTGCATTTTTTAGTATAAAACTAATTATAACTACTGTACTGTATTTTTTGGAGTGTGAGAGTGAATGAATATTAATGTCGCACTGTTCAACTACACGAGGGCTTTTGGCAACGTATGACGTAATTTTGAACCATGGTCACGTGACGTGGACGACACCTGAGCTGGCACCCTCTTCTCCTAACTACCACACCACAGCGGATTGCAAAGATTATTATTTTTGTCCCGAAAAAATAGTTTGTCAAAATTTAAGTGTCTTCTGTTTTTGTATGTTAGTGAAGACCTTGGAAAATGATTCGACTACTTATTTTAAGTGAACGGTGTATATATATAATTAATTTTACAGTGGAATATCTTTTAATTTATTAGCTCTAACGGATTAAATTTTCCAAAGTGGAATATTTTGTTAATGTATATTCCCTTAATTTGTAAATGTAGTGATCCAAAAAAAAATATTCTATGAAAAACACTGCAGTAAATCATAATGCGGTTGGATAAAGTATAATAGTGCATTTCTCCACTACACTCCCCTACAAAGCTCTAATAACGCTCGAGCTACGAAAGTAGCTAGGCATTTGCCAACTTGACTCTATCGTTAACATTTCGCTGTTTTTCATTGAATCGCCATTATAATTTAAGAAACAGCGTTTCTTGCGAATTTTACAATTTTTAAATAAAATAAATACAACAGAAAGTAATATTAAATAAAATAAATACAACAGAAAGTAATATTAATGTATTACACTTTCAGATATAAATTATTAATTTACACTACTTTAAGCGTTCATTACGCAAAACTTTTTGTTACTTTTGCTGAGCAGAGTTCAGCTTAGGGAGGTATTTTGAAAAATCGAACCTCAAGAGTGTTACGAGGAATTATAAATGGAAAATCCTTTTTATCAGCTATATTTGATCTACATACTTAAAATTTAACAAAGGTGTTTTTTTTCTCTTTTTTTTGTTTAGCTGAGGTATGCAAAAATCTTTTTTGTGTGATTGGCAATTGACATAAAATTAACTCATTAAAAATTCTTTTTCCTTCAATCTGTGTTGTTTAATTTTTCAGTTCACCCGTGGGAAGAACGGGTATACCAGCTGGTACTAAATAATAATGAGTTAAAAGGATTAAATGTTGTAAATATTTTCTGAAACAATTTATTAGCAGAAACAAAACCAGTTTTAAATAAATATGCATTAGTACTATTTGCATTTTTTTTTTCTTTACAAAAAAAAAATTTGGAGTTTCAAATGGTTTCTTGCACCCTCGCCCCTTTACAGTGAAGTCGGGCTCTGGTTAGGATAAAACGGAGTTGGAGAAGAATTTATTACTCAGCAATAAACTATAGCGCTCCAAACGTAAACTTTCCCACGGTTGAAGAATTAAAAAATTAAAACAGAAAGCCGGAGAGGGGGAATCATTTGAGTTCTAAATGCGGTATGGGGATGAAATATGCATTGAAAGAAAGTTTATTGTTTAAAACATCGTGCCAAGTTATAAATAATGATTAGTAAATCATTTAGCACGTTTTTGCAGGTCAATAATTGAATCTCAGATAGTTGAGAATAACAAGTATAAACTATGTGCGAATTCTGAGTCATTCGCATCAGATGATATACGGTGATCTTTATGCGTTGTTTCAACAATTCTCCTTATTTGTAATTTTTATCTGACAAATTATCTTGAACTTTATTCCCTTTATATAGAAGCACCCTACTTTTTAAAAAAAGTTACAACAAAATTAATGTAGATGAAGAATAGTAGTCATTAATGGGGCAAACTATACGTCGTTCTATCCGGCGAACTGAAAATTTTAAACAATAACACATGAATGTTAAATTGCAAGGTTAAAAAAATTCATTTATTAGGATGTTTCATTTTTTTTTCCGTGCATGCGAAAATGTACACAAAAATTTGAATACTTTTTGCTAATTCAAAGAATTCAAGTAGAAAATGATTCAGAAATTTTGCATGCCGTAAAATGGAGGACCCCGTAATAAATATGTACACAACTTTTAAAATATAGCTTAGACCAGGGGTGTCCAACCCAAATGACCTTGCGAGCCGCACATAAAAATATGTATCTTTGTATCAGATTTGGAAACAAAAGATACATTTATTGAGTGAAAATTTGAAACAGAATGAATTATTATTGTTTTCATTATTTTTCATGTTTACAGACATAGATAATATTTATTAGCTGGTATAAACGTTCTTCGCACGGGTGAATTGAAAAATTAAAAATACAGACTGAAGAATAAAGGAGTTTTTAATGAGTTAATTTTACGGGAATTGTAAATTAAGCAAACAAAAAAAGCTTTTTGCATACCTCAGCTGAATGAAAAAACCATGTTTGCGAAAAAAAAAACTGAACTATTTTCATGAAAGAAAACCTAACGGCGTTTAACATTGATTCCTAATTATTACTTAACCCTTTCAGGGCCAGTAAAACGAAAAAGAAGCATTTCTCCAGGCCCACACGCATGGGACCGGGCGAATTTAATTTCCCAGTTAAGCCTAATTTCATTTAAAAAAATAATTGATTGATTCATGAAAATCTGAAATCTATTTTATTATTTTAGATTCTTAGAAACTAACTATTATTAAAAAATGATGACAGTTTTTGTTTTACTCTCAGCATTAGAATCGTTTTCTTTTTATTGCTTCACATTAATAATTTTTTAATTCTAACACAATATTGTTTTTATATCAAAATTTGAAGCTATATCTTATCTGTGAGGAGGGGAAGATAGAAGAATAATTAATTTTACACTAAAAAACCGCTTTCGGTCTATAGAGAGGAGAAAGAAACCTTTAAAAACCTCTTTAAATCAAAAAAAAAGTGGAATAGAGCAAATTTCGCAAAAAGGGAAATTTTTTTGACATAAATTTAGAAATCACCCACATTGTGCGCGTACGAGCACACACATATAAATGTGGTGTCATGAGGAAAAGAGAAAGCCCGATCAACGCCGGGCTAAGCGGGGGAGAGGAGTCATTTTTTGAAAAAGAGCATTAGAAGTGCTGATTTTGTGAAGGAAAGAAAATTTATAACAGTAGAGAAAGCCCATGAAACACTGGGCCATGCATCTAGTTTTAATTTTAAAAAAAAGTACTCTTTTATATATGACAAAAAAAAAGACGCAAAACTTATAAAATACTAATCAGCAAATCTCAAAGGATAAATTTCCTATCACATAAACTGGTCTTGGCTTGAAATGACACAAATCTTTTAAATAACTAATATATGGTTTTTATTTTTAATTAATCCTTATATTGCTCATAGCTTTTTTAGAATTAGCTTTGTTCTTATTAGAATTAGCTTCTTATGGTCATATCAACTCTGGTTTGTTCTTACAAAATTAAAAGTGAGTCAGTAAGAATTATTCTTTTTCGTTAAAAATGAGTCATCGCGTTTGTTCCATGAAGAAATGCTTTTTAAATGTCTTTGAGTATTAACCCTCTAACCGGATAGCACGAAAAATTCCGTCAGTGTAAAGATGCTTCGAAAATGGACTGCACGGATTTTTCTGCCTTCAAGTAACGTTTTCAAAAGCGGATTAGCCGCACTTTTCTGAAATCCTTTCCCCCTTTTAAGGTTTAACAACTTGAAAGATAATGAGGGACGGAGGAAGCAACACAGCTAAAGTTTTATGGCTCGCAGGGAACCCCGTGTTTTGACCCTTGGGCAATCGTAAAAAATCGAGGGGAAATTTCTTTAGACCCCAGGAAGTGTTAATTTGTTTTTACCTCGTTTTTTTAAAGTTTTGTAAAGTCCCAACGCATAAGCAAAATATGTTACAATTCCCTTTTGGTTTCATATTAATTTGAAACTGTAACAAGTTGGGGCGTGTTAGTGCAATCTGCTATTTTATATAGTTAGACAAATTATATCTTTTTTTAAGTATATTCTTTCTCTTCTTTTTTTTTATTTTAATCAAAGCTTAGATTAGATAAAGTATTTAAGTCAAACGGAATAGTAAAGTTAGAGCAGTAGGAGAGAGAGATTGAAGCAGAAAGATATAGGGAAGTTAAATTTATTATTGAAGATTTCTTGTTGGATAATTTAATCTCAGAGAAAAGCTGAGCTGAACTGCAGTGTGGTAAATATTAATTAAAGCTTATTATTACGAGTGAGATTAAAATTAAATGTTCAATAAGAACATTAAATAAAAATCTGGGATCTCTTATCGTGGTAATATCTGCGTAATCGATATTCTAACTGTTAATTAATTGGATCATTAAATATTTAAGTTGATTTAAAAGAAAATTTCTTTTAAACCTCATAAAACTATTTAGATATATTTGTTAATATAATAAGTCTTTGATTCTATTTGGATAAGATAACCAAATAAAGAAAGCTATTTATAAAAATGGCTACTGGTTCTTATATGACTCCAATTTATTCTCGTTCTCAAAGTGAGGTCCAAGGGGACCTTCACATTTTTAGAAACATTTATTATTCCATTACAAAAGAATATTAAATCGTTTTTATTTATATGTAGTGCCTACTAGATTGTGAATAGTCCATTGTTTACTGTACCGGGACCAACAAAACAAATTTATTCACGTTAATACATTGTTTTTGCACAACTAAATCGTTTTGTAATGGAAAATGAACTTTTTTTAATTTGTGGATAAAAACACCTATAATCAAGGAGAGCGAACTTATTGACATTTTAAGACATTTGACGGTAAAATCTATATTAAAACAAGAACAGCTCCTAAAATTTAGATTGCAAAATACATAGGATTTTTTCCATAGTTAGAAACGAATAAAGCATTCATAACAAATTATCAGAATCCATGAGTTGAAAAAGTAAGAAAGCCATTTTAGATCTCTCTCATGGTCAAGATTCAACACTATTTTACCCCCAAAAAAAAAAAAAAAGAACAAGTATTTCCTTTCACAGTTGTAAAGACTGTGGCCCTCTTCCCCCTGCAGAGAAAGGGGAGGATTCTATTGAAGGAAGTGCGCTACACACACACACACAGAATTATTTTTTTTTCTTGCCTTTTTCGAAATCAACCAAAAGCGGAGAGCAGAGTGCACGCGATCTTCTCTTTTCAATTAAATCTCACCAGCAATGACATCCAATAATTCACAAAATAGCTGTAAATTTATGTTTCGAGATATCTCTCTCTTTCCGATTTTTTCGAAATTTCGCAGTTGTCCATAATTCTGGAGATCTTCGTATAATAAGGACCATTATAAATTTATCATCTTCCATCCTCTCAAAAATTTTTGTTGAGTAATTCAGAACCACTGAAAATTGTACCTCTCTTGAAATAGGTTGCCAACCCCTGTTCTATTGTATAAAAGTAAAACTGTATCATAACTGTTTGTTCATTAAAACGTGAAATTTAATTTTTCATTGCTTTAAATCCACCTATTCTTCCTTTAAAAATCATTTTTTCAGAAAAAATTGAACAGTTTCGTTCTGTACATCATTTATCTAGAGAATTGATCGACAAACTGTGTTCCACGAGTCCCAATAAAAAAAAATGGGAAAGAAAAATTACAAATATGTATGCAAAATGGATTTATGTTCTCATGAAATTCGGTTAGTCACAATTATCTAAAGATGATCTCATAGATTAAAATTAAAAATTTTATTTATACATAATTTGAAAAACTTTTTTAACTTTTATTGTAATATAATAAATGAATTTTAAAACTTTATTTTATGCAGTAGATTGTGAATATACTATTGTTTGCTATCCCGAGTTCCACGAAGTAATTTTATACTAGTTAGTACAATATTTTGAAACCTTTTACATTTGTGGGGGAAAAAACACCTATAATGAAGAAGATAAAAAAATTTATCGACATATGAACAGATTCGATGCTAAAATTTAAATTTAAGCTAGAAGACCTACATTTTAGATTACCAATTCATGCCATATACGCAGAATTTCTCACACAGCTATGAACATTTTCATGCCATTCACAAAAATGTATTTAGAAAGTGAAAAATATTTTTAACGCGATTGGCAACAAATACAAAAACGAATTGAACACGGAATATGAAATGCTACTGCAGATAATTTCAAAAAGCTTATACGTCGATAGTTTGTGTAAAAAATTGTGAACACATATCTCAGTTACTAAGTATAATGCATGCGTAGGTGACATTTGGATCACAAATTTATATTATCAATGAGTAAATAACATTAAAATTACACCATAAAAGTTTTTAATAAAAAATATAATATTTTTTAAAATTGTCTTTACATATATTGTCAAAAATATATGTTTTATCTATATACTTTAAATATTATTTTAAGATATATTCCCTTCAGCGAGGAAGGGGATTCCTCGAAAACATGTTACAGTTTTAGGGGTTCCAAGAGTTGAAAAAGTTTGATGATTGACCAATGTCCAGAAATGAGAAGTCTTTCATGGTCAAGATTCACTCTGCTGCTTTAACCCTCCCCGAAAAAAAAAAAAAGAGCTAACATTTATTTTACCAGTTTTAGGACTGTCACCCTGCCTTAACCCCCCGCGTGTTCCCTTTCACTGAAGGGGAGAATTTCATTGAAAAGGTTACCGGAGAGAGATATTTATTGCCCATTTTCGGAATCTTGAGACAAATATATATTTGTGCCAAAAATTTCGCAATAGCCAACGCCATCTAGATGTCGTGTACGGTGTTAAATTAATGGCCCGCCATCACCGTAAACGTGTATTATGATGGGCACAGTAGTTCCTGGCCCTCATGGATTGTTGTGCTTCTGAGTTTGAGTCTTAAGTTTGAGGATTACCTCACTTTGGGGATACCCCTTAGATAAACAGGTATTTCTACTCATTTGCAATTAAACATTTTTCTTTCAATTACGTTTATTTCAGAAGGAAGTTTGATTTTTCAAATGTATTTGCTTAATAACATGTATATTTTTGTATTATATTAAACATTTTATCAATCCCAAATTACATGTTTTTAGCTCCTCTAAATGCTTTTAGGATTTTACGACTGATCTTACAATCCATATACGTTTTATAGTAGTGTATTTAAAAATGATAAAGACATTTTTACGACTGTGTGAGCTTTTATACCTCGTTTATAAATATAAAAAATTGCATTCAGATAGTTTTTAAAATGTACTGAAATAAGTTGAGAGAGGAATAGGATATATTTACATATTATGAATATTTTTGACTGCAGTAAGATATTTTTATATATATTTCAGTTTCTTTACAATTTGAATAGAAGTTGTAAGCCATTTTGCGAATAGTTTGATGTTGAGTATAAACCCATAGGCTGTTTAATATTGTAAAGTGTTTTACTTTGATACCAGCACACATTAAAATAAGGCTCATTTGCAGTTTTATAATCAGCTTCAGTGATATTTAAATTTTCAAACATTCTTTCACAACCGCACACCACATCTCTCTCTCTCTCTCATACTATATCTTCCCTACAGCAGGAAATATTTGTGTATACTGAAAAATTTAATACAGGATACATTTTCAAGAGTGTTAAATTTGTTTTTTAAATTTGGTATGAATACATTGTGGAACTGTCGGTTAACTTCACTGAACAAAATTGTTTTAAGCGTACTGTTTTGAAAGACAAAATTAATTAGGGAGAACTTTTCTCACAATAGAATTTGCAATGACTGAATTGTGTGAAAATGTAGTTATCGATGTGTGACATTTTTCCTTGTAATAAAAGAAACAGAAAGATAAAAAATTAAACTTGAAAAGAAAATGGTTAGAAGTACTGTCATGCGCATTTGAAGAAGTATATCCCCCATTCAAATTAAAAATTATTGACTGAATGTGTGTTATGTCCATCACAAATGCCGATGCAGAAAAGGAATTTTTATTTAATACAAGAAGTTCGAAAAAGAGAACACTAGGAAGGAAAATTTAAAATTTTTCCGAAAAATATTCAGTTAACATAAAAATATCTTTTATATGATTTTAATTAAAAGTATTGAAATCCTTTTTTATGCTATTTTAAATTTAAAATATAACTGAATAGAGAAAGATCGGTTTTATTTCATAAATATAATCATCGTATGTAATATTTATTGTGTTATTGTTTAAAAATGAGTAGGGCCTTTGCTCTTTTTACCTCATTACTTTTTTAAAAAACAGGAAAGTGAGCGCGTTTTCTTACTCTCATATTCAAAAATGAATACAGGATGCTTTTTCTGGTTCAAATCGCAATACCAAAAATATATATTTTTTTTTTAATTTTTAAAAATGACAGAAAAATAAATTTTCTTTGAAGAAAATATAATTATTTTTCAACTTCTAACCATACTATTTATTTCATTTTTTTCCTCTTTTTTTACCTTTCATTTCGTTTTTAATTTTACTGTGACTGAACATATAGGAGAAAGAAACACCGAATTCCACTACGCTTTCAAAGATTGCCCAAGGCAGTCTTAACAGCTAGCTGTAAACGATTGATCTCTTGGTTCTTACTTTTCAAAGGAACGGAACTGGGTCGTAAAATTGTCCCTGTTCGACCTCCCAAGTTCTGAAAGGGGGAAAGGAAAGAAGTCTGTTGCATTTTTGAAGGGAATCGCAAAATAAGAGTTAAACGCTTTCGGAATAACTTTTCAGGAGGAAGGTATCCAGTTAGAGGGTTAAAAAAAAATAATAAAAAATCCCTATTTTTGAATCGGATGTTGTTCATTATTTTATTGGTTTCAATTTTGCTTTCACGGAACTCAATTTTTTTTTTCTAAAATAAAAGTAGCCTAAGTTACTCTATGTAACAACAGCCAGTGAAAGTTCCTTTAAATTCGGTCTAGCTGTTTCAGAAATTAGCCGGAATAAACAGATAAGACAGATTAAATTTAAAAACTTGACTTTTTTTAAAATAAGTACCATATATACTTTTAAATGCATTTAGTAAAAAGCTGTTAATTTCAGACTACAAACACTTCAATTCAATTTATTTGTATATATTAAAAAGATTTGATTTTCTTTTAGGTATAAGCTAAAGGGTGTAAGTGCATTTTTTCACCTAAAACGTAATTAAAAATATTTAGTTTAGAAACAATTACCTACGTACTTAACTAAATAAAACAACCTGTTGGCTCTGCGATCACCACCGCACACTCACACTTGTACAATCACTCTTGCAAGACAAACATTGTGACTGCTTTGTGCAGTATTTGGAACTGAAATAAACAATAGAGACGAACTAAAAAACTAAAATTAGGCGGGCAGATTCCATCCTTCTGGGAATAGGCATCCTTCCTATTCCCAGAAGGATGGAAGAAAAAGAGAAACCATGACTGAAGTTAAATACAAATACCGAATACTCCCACAAAAAGCGTAGAGGGATGACGCACCCCAAAGCACGAGCGTTCTAAAGAAGCAGAGCACCGGCGAAGGGGAGAAAGGGAAACGCAGGAAGGAAAAAGGGACGGCCGAAGGCAGTAAATCAATTCGGTGACAAATTCACCTCAGAACCCAGAGTGAAAGATGCAGTGCAATGCAGCTAATTCACGTTGTAAGAGTGTGAAAAGAGTATTTTTTGTAGTGTTATGGACGGCGGAGCGGGTTTCTCCACTTCGTTGAAGAGTATGCATATTTAATTTTAGGATGTGGATACGTAAACAGTGTTTGTGCTTGGATAATTGGATTGTCATGAGATTCAATAGATTTAAATACATTTCTAGAGAGTTTAGTGATGTAATTAGTGATCGGCTCCATATGTAGATCGTTGTGTATCACATCATTTCGGACGTACCAAGGTGCGCTTGTCATGACGCGGAGTATTTTGTTTTGAATTACTTGAATCTTTTTCATGTGGGTGGTGGCTGCGGCTCTCCATACGGGAGATCCATAAGTTATAACTGGGCGCAGAATCTGCTTGTATAATATTACTTTATTATCTAGGGATAAAGGAGACCTTCTCCCAACGAGGGAGATGGCTAAATGAATTCTACCCCAGAATTTATCTGCTAGATAGTCAATGTGTTTTTTGAAAGTTAAGCGGCTATCTATGTGTAGGCCCAGATATTTCACCACCGAAACCCATTGTATGCTTACCTTTATTTAAATATGAAGCCTTGTGAGAAGTCAAATGACGTAAAACCCAAAAACTTCCCGATTTAAGTTTAAATGCTGTCTTAAGTTATGGAAAAATTGATGTTGCTCAGTGTTTTTGAGAGAGAATGAAACCATTGGAATGATGATAAACGCTGAATGCAACAGTTCAAAACAGGTCTCAGTAGGGTGAAACGAATCTGCAAGCAGGGGGAGATGGACTCGTGACCTTTGACACTGTCGATGAGATAAGGACAGGGTAGAGTGAAACGAAGCCGCAAGCAAGGGGTAAGTGAAGACTGTTCAACTCAATAGGATCGGACATGAACGGGAGATATCGCGAGTGTCAGTAACCTTATCAAACAAAAAAGTTTGATATAACTGCTAGAAGAGTTGAGACAGAAGGCTCGCAAAATAAAACAATCCCTATTGAATAAAAATAATCCCTATTGAAATAAACAATCCCTATTAGAAACGAATATTGTTCACCATTTCATTGGTTTTAATTTTATTTTCGCGGAACCTTAATTTTATTTTCTATAATAAAAGTAGCATAAGTTATTCAGATAGCTTATAACATAAGCTTATACGTAATATAAGCTTATACGTAATATAAGCTTATAACATAAGCTATCTGCCTATAACATAAGCTATCTGCCAGTCAAAGTTTCGTCGAAACTGGTCCAGCCGTTTCAGAGATTAGCCGGAACAAACAGAAAGACGGACAGACAGACAGCCAAAATTTTAAAAAATTGATTTTTTCATATAAGTACCGTGTAAACTTTTAAATGCATTTCGTAAAAAGCTATTAATTTCAAATTACAAACAGACACTGTATTTTTATTTATATGTGTAGATAATAATGTTTACATAATACAATAATCAAAATAATGTTGTGAATTGATCTTTCGTAACGAAAGATCAATTCAAAAGGAACACTGTAATTTTCAAGAAAATGGCGATTGTGAAATTTTATTGTTGAAATTTGATTGTGCTGTCATTCTCAAACGATTAAGTACACGTTACCTTTTATCTTAAACGTCCTGAATATTTTTAAAACTTTATAAAACATATCTGATTGCCTCTTGCTTTTTGGGCACTCCAAACAGAAAAGGAGATAGAGGAACGAAAATCGCAAACGTAAAGAATCATGTACCATTCATGTAAAGCAGGGGTGCTCAACCCAAATCGGTTGGTGGACCAAGTAAAACAAATCGGTTGGTGGACCAAGTAAAAATTTACTAAAATGAGGTGGGCTGCACATATCAAAATAAAACAAATTATTCAAAATATTTTATTATCGTACAACATTAAAATATTTTATATTACCTTACAATTAATGTGACATTTTGTTTTTGTACTTCACTTGAGAAATATATATAATACAAATTTATTCAATATATATTGATATGACCAAAAATCAGCAAGTTTACCTATTACTGGATCGCAATCACAACGAAGTTGTAAGTCGACCGATTGCACCTGTTGGTGGAAGAATATCTCTTAACGTACAATGTTCTTATCTACAGTAGATTTATGCTGCCATCTGAGATTACGTAATATAACAACTGTGTGCGTAACATCTTCACATTTTATATTTGTGTTACAGTATGTTTGCATAAAATTGATTTAGATTTTCAAAATTTTTATTTCAAATGCAAAAAAGGCAATTAAGCAAAGAACAACATTGTAATTATTACACTGTTTGACAAAAAAAAAAATTTTCTTTTCTGTCTGATAGCCAAATGTTTAGTTTCTTATTGTAAGATATTAATTATTGCACCGTGATTAAAATATATCACAAAATGAAAAAGTTACATAATTTCAGAAGGTTAAAATTATTAAACATTTTTATTCTGCTGCCGTAACTATCCTACATTTCTACTAGCTGGTCTTACAGCTCGGAGGCAGCTCATTAAATCCATCATCGGATTCTTTCATTGCCAAATAAAACAAGAAAAAGAGGCTACTAATCTGAACTTAAAAATATAGACATAAGTTATTTCTCTGACAAATAGAACTAAATAAACTATACTCTCCCACAACGAAGTTCTCATTGAAAGAGGAATAACATACCCACGCTCATCTGCTTTCCTTCATACATCAACACATGTTGCTTGGAAGTCAAATGAAGGAAAAAAATTAATTCCCTAAGAACTGCACGGGGAGAGGTGGGGGTGGGTCAAAACACGTTATTTTCGATTCTTCCGTCGGTAGTGCAAATGTCTAAAATAATAGACAGAAACTTCAATTGGGCCGTAATAAGTCTCCAAATGGGCCGCATGCGGCCCATGGGCCATGACCCACCTCAAAGCCCTTGATTTTTTTTCAGATTGTTTATAATTCTAAGTATATAGTACGTAAAATTTAATTTATTATTTATTATTGATTAATTTTATTAATTAATGATAATTATTTATTCAAAAATTAGTTTTTTACTGTGTTTTGTTCCCGAAAATCGACAAAATCAAAAGGAGCATGATACAAGAATGGTGAACTTTCAACCCCGCACCCTTGAAAAACTGTGCGCCACTGTCAGACTAGTGACCGGCATGTCATGAGTTCGAGTCTGATGCCACCTAAGACCTGCCGAGTAGAGGCACTGATGTGTGCGTGAAATCTGTCCAGGTCTCTATGTTCTCCCGTTGGCGTGATATGGAGAGAATGGAGTTCTGACTCGGATGTCGTCTTCGTCACCTGACCACGGTTTAAATTTACGAGGTACATCGCAAGTAGCCCTAGAGTTGTGCTTTATTGAGCGACGTTAAGAACTCACTCGAAAAGAATTGGCCCATTACTGGGTAAAGTCATTTTGTGAGGAAACTTTTAAAAACGATTTTATCCGACTACTTGCGCCAACTTTTTTATTGAAAAAATGGCAATATGGAGACTTTTTTGTGATTTTTAGATTTATTTAGTATATTTTAAGAAAAAAATCCTAAAATTAAAAACAAAAAATATTATTAAAATCGGAAAAAACTGGTGAAAATGTACAAAAAAATACATAAACGCCCGCTCTGAACAAATATTTTATAAACAAATCCTTTATTTTTTAATTTTGATGTGTTACTTTGTTATTCATGTACTGATTATATGAAATTGCTTAAAAAACAGTGATTAATATCCACATATAAAGGACTGTAAATTTTGTAATAAAACAGTTAATAAATCTGAAAGCCAAAATGCTTCCACTATTATACAGAACATACACGAAAAATTACATTAAATTATTTTCAAAACTTTTTTTGAGCAATCACCGTCCTCGTTTGAACATTTCGAGTAAAACGCATTTAAAATGTTTGACATCTTGTATAAAGTTATGGCATCTGCTTTTACTAAAGGACGTGTAGTTTTTGTTCTAGTGAATGGGAAATAAAAAAAAACTTGGTATTTTTTAAAGAAAATAAAATGGCCTATAAAATAAAATCATAAGAAAAAAAATTGTCAATTTTTTTTTTAAAAAAAATCCTGATTTTAGGGTAGTTGTATACCTTAACAAAAAAATGGGTTTGTCCAATTGTAAAAGGAAATCAAAATGCACAGGCGCCCGAATATTCCTTGAAGATTATTTTGTTTATATTTCTATGTTTCTCTGCCCCTTGTTATGCTTCTGTCCCCTATTGGTTATATCGGTAAAGCTCATGCTCACTTAGTAAAAAAGGAAGACAGATATCTTTACTGGTAGCTCGTCGAATCAAAATTCTTCTGTTTTCTCGAAAGATCAGTCTTCAGAAATTAGGGAACAAGGTTCGATTTACTTTTACAAGGTTCGATTTACACTTTTAACACAAAAAGTAAAATCGAAATTTATGGATGAGCATTATACGCCGGATATAAAATAGATAGCTACTACTCGTATAAAAAAATGCATAAAAAAGTAAATTTCTGATTGATATCTAAATTCTGCTTAAGAAAAACGGCCTACCTTATGAAAACTCATTAGTGTGGACACGAAAAGTTCGTCATATTTATCTTTCATTATTCTCGAAACACATCAACCGAATTATGTTTCATACTTTTGCGCACCGTGCTACTCTGATCCAAAATAATAATAATAATGATAATCTTCCGTTCCATCTTGATTGTTAAATATACTGTATTTTTAAATGACTATATATTTTTATATGTCAGGTTTATTTTTATTCTAGCTTTTACTATCCAGTCACTATATGTAGCCTTTAAAATATAAGAGCAATTACGCATGTACATTCAGGTATGTTTGTTCAAAAAAAAGTGCGCGTTATACGACGCGGAAAATACGTAAACATTTTTCACAAATCTGTAAATATTTGTATAACTTACGGGTATTAATTTATGTTTGTAACATATCAAAATTCCTTACAATAATACTTTACGTGGTACAAGAATGGTCGACTTAAGACCCTGGACACCCACCCCCTCCTTGAAAAATTTTCGTGTCCGCCACCGATAATTATTATATAACGCAGCCAAAAAAAAATCCATAATATTAGATGAAATGCAAATGCACTCATTTGTTGTGACTATGCATAATCAAGAATTATCAAAGTTTGAACGAAAAATAAGTTTAAATAAAAAAGGAACAGAGTAAAGTAACATTATACGAGTCTAAAATACTAAGTGCGATGCTCATGCACCACTTTTAAATTAATCAAAATATTTTTAATTATCATAATTAATTCATTTTCAATACTTAAAATAATCAAAAGAGGAGAAAGACATTAGCACAAATTTTTTTCGTTGTTTACAAACTTAACAGGAGGACTGATGCACGAGAAATCTACCGAAATCCTGATTAAGTCCTAACACTAGTGTTGTGTAGAAGTTTTAGAGTGGAGTACAATCTCTACTAGTGTCATCCTCGCGATTTACGCTCATTTCGGGCCCTGGGCGCAGATCTACGGGCCTCCTTCGCATCGCTTACTGCGACCTTTAAAACGAAAATGAAATTTTACGCTAAAAAACTAGGCAGGAGAAAATTATTGTTCTACATGTCCTTGCTTTTTATGGAACATATAATTTTCTTGCTTTTTTCTGGAATATATTACACGGCCAAACGAATGAAAAACTTACACTTCAATCAGGAGTGACTCAACAAGTAATTTCACATTCATCATTGGAAATATTCAAAAGCTAGGAATTGGGTTCTATATGAGAAGCCAAAATACGTTGAATACGCTGATTTTGTACACGTGACATGTTACTTGCCAGGCATAAACGAAATTGGTTTAGTCATTGGTGATGAAAAATGGATCCACTAAGATAACTCAAGGTGAAAGAAAGCATGGGGATCAGATGCGCATGTTTCAACAGCCCATAATTCTTGAGGGGGACTCATTCTGAATCAGTTTACTGCCGTGTTTAATGAGTTGTTCAAAGGGAAAGAAACCATAACTTGGACTACCGAACTCAGTTGATGAGAATGAGCCTTAACCCTTGAAAAATAGTTATATTTTCTTCAAACAAAATTTATTTTTCTGTCATTTTTTAAAAATTAAAAAAAAAATATTTTGGTATTGCGATTTTAACTAGAAAAAAGCATCCTGTATTCATTTTTGAATATGAGAGTAAGAAAACGCGCTCACTTTCCTGTTTTTTAAAAAAGTTATGAGGTAAAAAGAGTAAAGTCCCTATCTTTTTTTAAACAATAAGACAATTAATGGTGCATATATTTATGAAATAAAACAGATCTTTCTCTATTCAATTATATTTTTAATTTAGAATAACATAAAAAATGATTACTTTTTACATACATTTTACATTACATAAAAATTACTTTTAATTTATTTAAATTTAAATCATATAAATGATATTTTTATGTTAACTGAATATTTTTCGGAAAAAATCTAAATTTTCATTCCTAGTGCTCTCCTTTTCTCGAACTCCTTGTATTAAATAAAAATATCTTTTCTACATCGGCATTTGTGATGGACATAACACACATTCAGTCAATAATTTTTAATGGGGGATATACTTCTTGTCCAAATGCACGTGGCAGTATTTCTAACCATTTTCTTTTTAAGTTTAATTTTTTATCTTTCTGTTTCTTTTATTACAAGGAAAAATGTCACACATCGATAACTACATTTTCACACAATTCAGTCATTACAAATTCTATTGTGAGAAAAGTTCTCCCTAATTAATCTTGTCTTTCAAAACAGTACACTTAAAACAATTTTGTTCAGTGAAGTTAACCGACAGTTCCACAATGTATTCATACCAAATTTTAAAAACAAATTTAACACTTGGAAATGTATCCTGTATTAAATTTTTCAGTATACACAAATATATAGTATAGTATGAGATATAGTATGAGAGATGTGTGCAGTTGTGAAAGAATGTTTTCGTACGTGTAGACTATTTTTGAAAATTTAAATATCACTGAAGCTGATCATATAACTGCAAATGAGCCTTATTTTAATTTGTGCTGGTATCAAAGTAAAACACTTTACAATATTAAACAGCCTATGGGTTTATACTCAATATCAAACTATTCGCAAAATGGCTTACAACTTCTATTCAAATTGTAAAGAAACTGAAATATAAATATATCTTACTGCAGTCAAAAATATTCATAATATGTAAGTATCCTGTTTCTCCACTTATTTCTGTACATTTTAAAAACTGTAGCTGAATGCAATTTTTTATATTTATAAACGAGACATAACAGCTCACACAGTCGTAAAAATGTCCTTATCATTTTTAAATATACTACTATAAATCGTATATGGATTGTAAGATCAGTTGTAAAATCCTAAAAGCTTTTAGAGGAGCTAAAAACATGTAATTTTGGAGTGATCAAATTTTTAATATAATACACAAATATACATGTTATTAAGCAAATACATTTGAAAAATCAAACTTCCTTCTGAAATAAACGTAATTGAAAGAAAAATGTTTAATTGCGAATGAGTGGAAATACATGTTTATCTAAGGGATATCCCCAAAGTGAGGTAATCCTCAAACTTAAGACTCAAACTCAGTGGCACAACAATCCATGAGGGCAAGGAACTACTGTGCCCATCATAATACACGTGACCATTGGACGCTGAGGTGCATGAACAGATGTCCCGATTTGGTGGTCTGTCGGAACAGAGACCTTCAGTGATTAAGACCCGAAGCAAGCTTGGTACTCATTTATCGACCCAATGTAGCGGCGATGAAAGGCACAGTCGACCTTGCGCAGCCCGTTAAGAGAACCCCAGACCTGTGGTGTGGAAGCACGATACACTACCACTCGATCTTATTCGGTGAAAAATAAAACTTAATGTTAGAATCTTCTATAAATCCCTAATGAATGAGGGAGGAACTTTTTTTCATGTAAACTATTTAGACGGAAATGGTTAGTTATGAACATTTCACAAGTTGCATAAATTAAAATTAACCGTTATAGTTTACATAAATTTTTAAGGGAGCAAAAGGTGTATTTCGGCTGCACGAATTAATTTTAAAAGGAATACGGTTACGAAAAAGTAGTACAAATCTATCTAAAGTAGGGTTGGTTACCTTACATATTGTCAAAACCCAACAATGCATTTGAAGCCAATTCCAGAATTCGTTGTTATAAAAATGTACGGAAAATTACAAGATTTATTTTTTGCATTTGTAATTTATACATATATAATTTTTCCTGGGAACTTTAAAAGCTAGAGCGGCATCCATCAAAACCGCGGTTCTCTCTGTTTTTCCAGATCGCCCCTGACTAAGCCGGCTCTGCCATAGTAAGTGAAAATGATGGATTTTGTTTGTCAAGATCATTTTATAGCAAACTGCATTTTTCATGTATTTTAGATGGTCTTTTTATATTTTCTACATCAATATCTTAATGTCTGAATTTATAATTACATAAAATTCTTGACATTCGCATCAATGACCATGATAATTTTTATTAGTATATGAATGTGTCATCAAACGATTACATGACTAATATTAACATATTATTTTAACCATTTAATTAATATTAAGTATAACATAACGCAGACAAATTTTCTGAACTTTAAAATAAATATTTCGAAAACTACTTTAGATATACTCAAAATTTTTCATTCCTACGCTTTAGCTTCTCAGTTTTGCTTCTATATAAGAATTTATTGTAATTGTATATTCATCAATTTTTTTAGTATATTTTTTGCTCTTAGCATGCGGTTTTCAACTGAATTGTAGGAAATCTTCGAAACATATTAAATGAATGATTGAATATTAACGTCGCACTGTTCAGCTACACGAGGGCTTTTGGCGCCGGCCACGTAATTTTGAACCATGGTCAAGTGACGTGGACGACTCTCCTAACTACCAAACCACACCAACGGGAGGACGTTTCAGCTCTCGACAGATTTATCGTGCATCGCTGCCCTACACGGCGGGTCTTTAGTGGTACTGGGCTCGAACTCGTGACAAAGCAAGCCACGTTCCGATACCTATACCACTCGGCTACCGCGGCCGAAATATATTAAAAGATACCAAAGAAGCTATATAATAAAATTTGAAATTTTTATTATACTCAAACAATTGCTAAAACTTATGGTAAATAATTTTTAACTGCGCGATGCATTTTTTTTCGAAATTTCAAATGGAATTTCTAACATAAAATTTCTAGCTTTATAAGGTCGAGATTTCAAAAAATATCCAGATTTTAATTACTTATTCAGTTAGCCTTTAAAAAAGATAAATGTTGAGAGAGAGAGATATTTTGCATAAATAGATCATTTTTGAAGAATAATTCGAATGTTTTTGAATAGCTCGAATTTAAAATTGATTTTTATGTTTATTTATATGCATAAATGTCTACTGTAAATGTTTCCGTAAATTTTTGATTACCATTTATTCAAACATTCAAGTTATAAAAAAAATGTGTGAAAATCTTCATTCATGTTGTCTTTGATGTAAACTGAAGTTCAAGCACTTAAAATTCAAATATAATTCGGTGTATTTTAACAATATATAACCACAGGCACTGTACTTAAACTTCCCTGAACACTTGGGCTTTGAAATCTAAAAAAAAAAAAACTAATAAATCTTAATTTAGTTTTTTTTTTTCGTTATTATTTTTATCAAAGTAAGAAAATGTTTCAAATGATTTGATGAAGTTTAAATTTATTCATTTTTAGTGGTTGGAAAATTAAAAAGGTTCCAGATTTTAAAGAGTTTGGTGTTTTATTAATTTTTTCCGTATCTTATAATAAAATAATCATGTTTCAAAAACTGAAAGCTTTGATTAAAATAAGAAAATTGAAGCGAAAGAATATACTTAAAAAAAGATAATTTGTCTAACTATATAAAATAGCAGATTGCACTGACGCCCCAACTTTTTTGTTACAGTTTCAAATTAATATGAAACCAAAAGGGAATTGTAACATATTTTACTTATGCCTTGGGACTTTACAAAACTTTAAAAAACGAGGTAACAAATTAACACTTCCTGGGGTCTAAAGAAATTTCCCCTCGTCCCAGAAGGGTCAAAAAACGGGGTTCCAAAACTCCTGCTGTGTTGCTTCCTCCGTCCCTCATTATCTTTCAAGTTGTTAAACCTTAAAAGGGGGAAAGGATTTCAGAAAAGTGCGGCTAATCCGCTTTTGAAAACGTTACTTGAAGGCATAAAAATCCGTGCAGTCCATTTTCGAAGCATCTTTACACTGACGGAATTTTTCGTGCTATCTGGTCAGAGGGCTAATAAACAATAATTCTGTGACCTCCTCAATTTCAGATTTTAATGGTTTTTAAAGCAATTTATTGTTCATAGGTACTGTGTGATAAGTCATAATATCCACTGCTACTTTCACGGCCTGTTTTTTTACTTCGTTTGCAAAGGAGGCTGTAAGGTTTCGAAAATATTACAAAGATCATAGACTGAAATCTTTAGTTAAATTACTTATTATTTCATTCCTACTGCAATGAGTCGATAAATAAGCACCAAGCTTGTTTGGGGACTTAAAACACTGAGGGCCAGACTTCAGACTGACCACCCGATCCAGACATCTAATCATGCACCTCAGAGCCCAATGGTCACGTATACTGGGATGGGCATAGCCCTGGCCCTCATGGGCTGTTGCACCACTGACTTTAGTTTATTTGTACTTGAATTCATAAATTTTATATTCTGAGCCATCAGCCAACTTACAAATATTTATAATCATTTGAGAACCTATAAATCTCTCTTAACTGATCCTCATTGAAATTAAGCCATTGTGGGAAATTAAATATGGAGGTTTAGAGATAAATATTTGAACTTTGTAAAATGCACAAATATTTCAATTAATATAGTTCTATTCTAAAAATATTTTTCTGCAATTTGTTAGTTGACATGAGGTGATTCGAACATAAATAACAAATGTAGCAAGCATACATTACTACAGTGCCTTTAATGAAAATTAAACATAGATGTTTAGATAAGCATGCTTATCTAACATAAAAATGTACTAAAATATATATAAATATTACACATTACACACTATTGTGTCTTCAATTTTCTTCTACTACTTGCCTTATGGTCTTCCATCAAATTGTTTGGCAACACAGATACCAATTATTAAATTTTTTTTATTTATTTCAATTCTCCGTGAGAAATTTTAACAGGAAAAAATAATAATTTAAGTAATTTAAATATATATATATATTTACAATTACTATTTTATAATATTGGTTTTTTTTAATAATCATTTAACCACTTAGTTGCCCTCTTCATTCGCTTAAGATAACAAGATTTTGAGCAATAAAATATAAAAGCACAGCATTTTTTCCACCGCTCTTCTTTTAGTTTTAAAAAATGATAGGAGCATTTTATTTCCCCAATTTATTTACTCTTAAAATGGGTTATTCCTGAAAAATGATTACAAAATTCACGATATTTAGGGGAGACCTGTGTACCTAGGGCCACTATATTTTATTTGAATAATATTTATTTCTAAGTTTTATAACTCAGTTGAGTGAGTGACAACACCAATTCCTACTTTGGCATTCATTTTAAAATTTTGCAAAAGAAAGCTGTGTTAAGTTATAAATGAAACAGTTTTACATGGTCTATAGTAAAATTTTGCAGTTCAGCTCTTTTTATTGTTGTGCAAAGATAAGTCAAATATTTTTAATTGAATTATAGTACATAATTTTGTTTTCAGCTTTTAGTATTAAATTAGATTTTAAATAAATCCCCTCTCCCCCCATCTGGGTTTTTCTGCAGATGACATTTTGTGTTAAATTACCTAGTCTTGTACCTAGGGCCAGGCCCTAGGTACAATAGCAATTAATATTCTTTATTTTATTAATAAAAGTTTTTATAATATAAGGAGGAAAGTGACCTTAATTATCTGCACTATTTTGTTTTAATCAAGTTTTTTAATAATAATTGGGTGTTATTTAAATGAGAGGAGTGTGTATGTTCTGAAACTTTCAAAATGCTTGATTTATAAAAAATATTTTTGCTACCATTATTGTTATTATTCAGGATTGTTATTTTGTTTACACAAACATAAAAATTCATTTAATAAAAAAAAATTCTTTATAATTATAATAACAGAAGCATAATTCTAAATAATTTCTAATAAGCATAATTCTAAATAATTTCTAATAAGCATAATTCTCGAAGTAAATCCAACAGAGGTGGCCAAAAACCAGGGTGAGATAGAATCTTGAGACACTCCAGAAAAGGAAGAAATCAAAAATACAATGCTATTAAAATTCCAAAAAAGAAAAAGAAAACTTGTGAAGAAACCTGAGTTTGAAATTAAGGCAACTTCATCCAAAGAATTATCAGACATTGTAGATTCCCATCCCACTGATGATGCAAATTCTACAGTAGATGATGTAAGAAATACTATTGAAAAGGAGGGGATTTTTGTTTGAAAAAAATACAAGGCAAAGAAACTGGCAACCCACCTTTGTAACCAGTTTTTTAAATTATAATGTTGAATGAAAATACGTGTAATTCGTTAATAATTTGGTGCATTGCAAATTAATTAGTTACATGATAAATCAATATGTTATACCTAATATTTATTCTTTTAATAAATTCATGTGTGTATGTTATTTTTCTATTGATTAATTACAGAGCAAAAAAGTTCCAGGGAAAGGCCGTAGGTACAATGAATGACATCGTTGTACCTAGGGCCATTTTTGAATTTTTTAAAAACCTTTTATTTCACAGAGAATTTATTATTATTTTAAGTACTTTTATTAACTCCTATTGGATGGTAGTAAGTATAATGATGAATGTATATCAGTTTCACCTTTTTTAAGAGGCCAGTGGCTCTGTTTTTGTGCATTGATAAAAAGTGGTTCTAGGTACACAGGTCTCCCCTACTAATAGTTCAAATTCTGAGGTCAATTTTATACAAAAATCTAGTAAATAATTTTCAAAATATGGATCGAAAAGTGGACTAAAACTTTAAATTACCACATGAATATCTCTCTCTGCATAATTTTCAAAATTATCTATAATGAGCTTACAAAACCAAAAGTTATATAATAATAATAATAAAAAGTAATTTATTTCTAAAGGCGTTTCCACTTCTCAAAACATTACAACAGAATGAGAATTTTTTTATTGGGACTTCAGTATAACAAGCCTTCATATTAGAAATGACGATTTCAGTTCATCTCTGCATTAACTAATGTATTATATACAAATAGTCGGAAATAATTTAATAATTTTTCAATTATTATTAATTTATAGTCCTCCATTAAAGCAATATGTATGTAGTCCTCATTTTATTTTAATTATTTACTGAAACAAGGGAATAATAAAACTAAGATTCATGATAAATGTATGCAATATTTAAAACATGTCCCTTAATTTCATATTACATACATAAAACGTAACTCCTTTTTACTATACGAATATATTTCGTTTTGCGTAGTTCATGTAAAACGTATCAAACGTAAAAAAATAAAGTTGGATGTATTATGATTCTATAATACAGTGAAGAAATAATTTTAAAAAAAAATTCTTACCATTACATTCCCAGGGTGGAGCAGACATCTTGGTGATAAATTACTTGGCTTTTCTTCGCACAATTAGCAAGCGCAACTGGCATATATTCTCATAATGAAAAGTTTAGTATCTGAACTAAGTATTGCGCAACATAGGGTAGCTAGTGATTGGTTGGTAACAGAGGATGTGATCCATCTCATTTCAAAAGGGGGGACAAATTCTAAGCCCTTGTTGACCTTGAACGCGCATTCCGTCTTTTAGATGTTATACAAATAAGGGGCAAATCTTCCTGTAACTTCTTCCAACGGCATTCATCTGCTGTCAATCAATCAACAAAAGAATAACAAGCATACAGTACTTCAAATGGATTCTTAGCATTCAGAATATGTTCTCCGATTTTTTTTTTTTTTATCTTCAAACGACTTTCTGGGAAGTTGCTTTGAAGAGGAATTTTTGGAACCCTTTCTGAGTGTATAACACTTGCTCTGCCTTATTTTGAGTAAAGCGCGATATCTGATTTTAAAGGATTCCAATGTTTTTTTAAAGGTTGGGAATATAAATGTAGAATTAATGGAAAAATTTTAACCATTTAAAGCCAGTGACACACGATTCTATAAACTAAGGTGACCAAACGTCCTCCTTTTCAATATATATATATATTAAAATTCATCAGTTAATCTCTATTTTCAGAGATGAACCAAACATACTTCCAAGTTGTCGAAGAATGGTCTGAAACAAATATCACAGGAAATAATAGTTTTCAATGGGGTTTTTTGACTTCATCGTAAGAAAATAGGGCAAATGTAGAAAACTGTTGATTTTTTAAGAAAAGAAATGCCTGATATTAAAATCGTTGACAATGGTTTGTTTGATGAAATTGGAAGACAATATACATTTAAATTATAATAAACTGAAACAATTGGAACATCAACATGCTGAAATTGATAAAAGATGGGTGGAAATACTTAACCAATTCAAAAATGAACACATTCCATATAAGAATTTAGTTATTATTTTTGAATTTACGCTGCACTATTTTTAAGCGGTTGGAATGCTATTTTTTACCTAAGAGTCACGTCTTAAAAATAAAACCAATAACACATTTGGTTTAAAATTGTCATTATTCTCCAGTCACGGAATACTTTTTAGAAACTTACCTTATTTAAAAACAGCGGCGTAACGGTTGACAAAAAGGGGCCCCTCCCCTTGAAAAATAGTCAGGTTTTGGACCCCTAAAAATTCTACCTCCCCTGCAATGCGGGATGTACGTTACGCAACTGTTGTAAATATGTTGCCGATATATTTAGTAAGTGGTCATTTTCTCGAACTCTTGGCATGGCGAGTTGAGAGTTCTTTCAACCACTGGGTACTCGCATTATTTTGGGTTGACGCACGTTAAATATGTTTTAAAGCTTCCAATATCCTTTTGAAGTGAACGGGGTGTATGATTTAGTTAACGGAAAAATCCTCGTCACCATCCCGACTTAAAATGACGAACTCCGTACCCAATCACCTTCGTGTTGCTTTGCAGTGCGACGTTAATCAACACTCTCTGAAACCATGTGTTTCGAAAATCAGACTGTTATATAGCCATTCAAAAAATGCTATTCGAGGGGAAAACAAACACATTTTTTGTTTTTGTTACTAATAAAATATTTTAATGGGAGAATCCTTAATTTTTTTCATTTTATTTATTCTCGATAAAAAAATCTTAACATACTAAGTTTTTTTGTATTAAGAAATAGATAAAATCTCTTTAAAAATCGTATTCCTTTGAGGGTTTCCCCAAATTAAATGTATTCGATGCATGGTATGAATGCTTTGTTATATATTTCTCGAAACACATTTAAACAGAAAAACTTTGAAATATATTGTTTATGTCCCCTTCTCAAAAATAGAAAAAAAGTATTCAACAAAATTTGAAACATTCCCCTCGAGATGTCCTATTCACAGCTCACTTGCAAATGCCGTTTTGAGGGGAGGTCGTGCTGGTGGTGTTGTTTTTAAATCGAATGGAGAAAAAGAGGGTCGCTGTTATTTATTTCACCTTCTTACATATGAAATTCTAAATCAGATAATCTTGTAACACAGTGCTCGATAATCTTTTTCTCGCTGCGTACCGGTCAACGTTTGATAATTTTTAGAACGGCCCACAGAAGCGCAAAGGACGTTGATTCTTTACGGTTTAGATCGGCGATACTCAAACTTGCATCATGGGGCCTTTTTGATTTAGTCGATTTCCGGGAACTTTCAACACAGTAAATTTATTTATATGAAAATAATTAGCATTAAAATTCTTTCATTAAAAAAAAACTAATTAAATTTTTACGTACTTTTACTGTAGATGTAATAAATCGGGTGCGAATTGATTTTTTTGGATTAGTGATAATGGAAACGGTGACCCTTGTGCGACCATTTACCCATGAAACTCATTTTAATTATCTTTCATATCTTGCAAAAAAAAATATTCGAGGAATATACTGCATTTTCAACGATTGGGAAGTTGAATAATTTTAAATTAAAATTAGCATGAATTTTAAAGTAATTGTTTGATTGCTCACGAAATGGTTTGTGTTTAAAAACATTTTTAATTTGAGGATTTCAAAGCACTTTTCCCTCACTTTCTTGAATGTCTACAACAGCAAAGCAGTGTTTTGTCACCCTATAAAAGTTGTTATTTTTTCTGTAAAAATATGAAAATTTGTGAGGTGATTTTGAAAATGTTCTTAAATGCTTCAATTTACAAAAATTTATGTACAAAAAGCATGAAATTTGATTTTTAAAATTTTGATCCAATTATGTATAGCAAAGTTTCTATGTTATTTTGGTCTTAAAAGCATTTCTCCCCCTCCAGTAATCCTCATGTTGCGTTCCCCTTTTAAAAATTTTGTTAAATAAATTTAATTTAATTCTAACGTTCAAATTTTTTAAAAAATAAAATATTGCTTAGATTCAAAAATGAACATAAAATGATTTAACATGAAACATAAAGTGATTTCCAATAAAAAAAATTCAAAGCATTAAGCAGTTAATGAAAAATAACTTAGCATTTTAAATGAAGACAAACTTGTTATTTTATCTTTCTGAGATACCTGTCGGCGTTTGGAGACCACTTTTGTAACGTATTGAATAAAATGAATGTAAAAGCTATGTAATTCTGAGTTTTTAGTTTTGAGTTTTCAAATTTTCGCCATGAGGTTATATAAAAGTATATAACAATAATTTATATAGAAAAATTAGGTTTGATTTTTACCGATTTTGTCAATTGAATCATTACTGTGTCCTCTTAAAGCATGTCAAGTAATTTTAAACAAATATTATTTATAACTTCGGATATTTAAAATAACGTTAGTAACTTGCGTTCATTTCCATGATGAATTAGTCAGTAAAATTTTAAAACCCTGAAATTGTTTCATGAAATTTGTTTCTTTTCTTTTTATTGAAAAAATGCTTTGGTGGGGAGGGGAGACACGCAGGGTGTCCAGGAAGTCAGCATACTTCCTAACCCTTGGGTAATACTGTCGATCCTAAATATCGCCTATATCTTTAACAAAATGGGTAATAGGATTAACGTTGATATTTCGGTGTAATAAACAAACGGCGAGGTAAAAGATGTTACACATAAAATAATACCAGCCTAATTTTCTAATTATTTGTTAATTAGTTTCGAATAAATAATTTGTATTTCATTGACTATTGTTGTATTACTTACTTCTACGTTTTAATGCCAAATTTGACCATCGCTGTGTACTCTCGTTCCTCCTTAGCATGTCCTCCGAAGCGCCAGCGTGAGCTAGAGGTGTAGGGTTAAGCGAAAGAACTCGGATCAAAAACATTATCTTAATATGATTTATTAAGATATTCAAACTTAAACTTTTAACAAATATAATTATAATAATTAATATGAGAATCTACAATGACGCAATAATACACCTTACACAATATATATTTATATTTATAATGCTGCGATCATTCTAATTCAGACCAATCTCAATAATCGAACCACCTATTCTCAATTCTAATAAAGTGTAATCCTACCTTATATTATTCCGTAATGCTACTTGTCTTGCACATCTTACGGTATTGCAGCTTGACGGTTAACTTAGTCGAACACCAATATGTTTATCCACGGCATAGTGTGAAACTTAATCAATCTTACACCACGAACTGCAAT
>BMAU01003964.1:0-167912 GCA_019973935.1 Trichonephila clavipes | reverse complement strand
TACATCTCTTGGAAAATTGTCCACTGAATTTAAAGAAATTGCTCAGAAGATGAAACGATCCTTTTAAGTAGACAATTTTGTATATGGAGTTTATATAACACTAGTGAATGGAACACTTCATTGAACAAGCAAAATATATTATGAATAAAAGGATTTTTAATTTGCACGTGGTTTTGAAGCATTAATGTTGATTGTAAAAATGTTGACAAGCATTCAGGAGATACTTCAGTTTTGGGAATAATATAGAATTTAGATAATGATGTTCTGAAATGTTGTGCGGATTTAGAACCGTTAACTTGTGAAGTGAAAATAACTAAAAGATTAATTTTATCAGTTGTGCAAAAGAATTTTGATCCCTTTGGCTTGTTAACACCGACAACATTAAACTACTATTGCAGAATTTATGGAAATTGAAAATTTTTTGGGACCATGAATTACCTCCCAATTGTAAAAAAGAATTTTTAGCATGGTTTAAAGATACTTCTGTTTTGAAAAATGTTAATATTCCTCGTCTACTTAAAGTGAATATTTCTTCTGAATTACATGTATTTGTGGATGCGGCCGGGAGAGCATATACTGCTTGAGTCTTTGTTCGATCAATAATTGATTCTAAGGTAAATATACTACTCGCTAGAGCAAAGTCTAGGTAGCGCCTCTTAAACCTCTTAGTATTCCCGCATCTAGAGTTGATTGATGGCATGTATTTGGAGTTAGGCTATAAATTCTCTGATGAAAGCACTTAATTTTCCAAATTTAAAAATAACAATTTTGGTCTGATTCCACTACTGCTCTTTTAATGATAAAGAGACAAGGAATCTAGTCTGTTTTGTGTTTAACAGAGTTAAGGGGGAAATTCGACTTCTAACGAAAACCACTCGTGGAAACATGTCCCAGGGAATATGAACCCAGCGGATTTATTATCACGTGGATTTCCCCTTACAAATTGCAAATCTAAATGGTGGGAAGGACCTGCTTGGCTTGGTTGAAAGAAAATCCCGAAAATTGGCGAACAGGTGGGAAATACTGATCAACCTAGTGAAATAGATGTCGAAAGAAGAAAGATTAAAATTGTTAATATTGATTTAGCAATTGACGCATCCCTTCTCTGGCATCTGCATAATATATCTAACTATAGTAAAATGATTAAAGTGTTCGGTTGGATTTTGAGATTTATCAATAACTGTAGAAAACCTTGTGATAAGTGTACTGAACCTGAGCTTTCATTTTTATGAATTGAAAGTTCTGAAAAGTGTGATTCGTTTAAATCAAAAATATTATTTATCTGAAATAAAATTATTAAATTTTGGTACATTTATAGATAATAATAATATTTTAAGAGTAAAAACTAAAATAACTCAAAGAGATGACGAGGAATCATTTCTGTATCCTATCTTATTACCAGGAAAATGTCATTTTACAAGATTGTTAATAGATGTTGTTCACAAAAAAAATTGTCATGCTGGAATACAAATGATGCAAATGTTAATGAGAGAACGGTTTTGGATTATTGGTGCGAGAAAAATTATTAAAAATGTTTTGTATAACTGTATCAGATGTCAATGTTTTAAAGTTAAAGCTATGTCAAGCGAACCAGCCCCCTTACTTCTCGACCGAGTGGCGGATTGCGTTGCATTCGAGATAGTGGGAATTGATTAGGCTGGGACCCTGTTTCTAAAATCCGGGAAAAGGTATGGATAGCATTGTTTATTTCTGCAAATTTTCATGCTATCCATCTAGAATTGGTTAATTCATTAACTGCTGACAATTTTCTATTATCCCTTTGACGTTTTATAGCTAGACGCGTAAGGCCTCGTACTATTTATAGTGATAACGGAACGAACTTCAGATGCGCTTCTAATGATCTTTCAAAATTAGATTGGGATAAAATTACGAGAGAAACCATGACAGATAAAATACTTTGGAAATTTATCCCACCCTCTGCGGCTTGGTGGAGAGGCTGGTGGGAAAGGCGGGTCCACATTGTGAAAGAATTGTTACGACGTACATTAGGTAAATGTACGTTAACTTATGAAGAATTATGTGACAATATTATGTGACTGTGAATCGAAAATTAATTGTAGACCTTTAACGAATGTATCAGAAGATCCTGGAGAATTGATTTCTCTCACACACCTGCAATTGTTTCTTGGAGAGAGTAATTCTTACAGTGTTTCAGATATTGAAGAAGTAGATAGTCAAAAATTATCAAAAAGAATAAAATATCGAAGAAAACTTTTTAATGATTTGAGACAACGGTTTAGAAAAGAGTATTTAAGTGAACTAATTCAAGAATCTAATGAAAACTCATCGCGTGAGCCTAAAGTGAGGGAAATAGTTTTGATCGGAGATGACAATAAAAAACGTTTGTTCTGGCCAATGGCGAGAACTATTGAGCAGATCCCCGGAGAGACGGTAAAATTCGCACTGCCAAACTCAAAACACAGCATGGGACAGTTCTGCGACCAATGCATCGTGTATATCCTTTAGAGATACGCGCAAATGAAAATTGTGTAATAGAGGAAGTTGAAGGTGAGGGCGAATCAAATTCAAAAAAAGGTGTAAATGTTACAATAGCACCTAATGATGTAATAAAGAAGTATACTTCATCTGGTAGGTGTGTAAAACACCTAACAGACTAGATTTATTTAATTATCATTGTTATAGGTTTGATACTCTCCCCGAATATCAAACGGGGGAGGATGTTGTGAAAAAAGCCCTGCTTTGAATAGCTCTGGGGTGGAGTGACGTCACGCCCCTACCCCTATGATGTAATGCCCTTTTTCGGGTACTCCGAATTTAGCGGGTAGAGAGTGAGATCATTGCTCTACTACCTTGCCGTGTAAATAGAGCATTTTTAACGGAACTCTGGAACTCTTTTAAGAAAACAACAGCACCCAGCATCGGGTAGATGCAGTCCACAAACTTTTGATTTCGAACTTGGATATATATTGTAGTCAACCGTGTGTGTGTAAGAATGTTCATTATTCACACAAGTCCATAAATTAAGGATAATTCAGATCACACAGAAATGGAACACTAAAATAAAAGTTTCACCTGCAGAATTATAACACACATCTTGAAGAAGAATATGCAAATTACAGGAAACCTCAAAATGGCGCAGATAGTACGTCACAATGACGAGAGTGTAAGAGAGGCGTATATAAGGAATGGTGGCAAGAAGTAAAATTGTTCACAAACGCTTTAAAAGCCTTTCAGTGCAATAACCGCATAGTTATGGAACAAAGGAAGCTTTTGGATTATTTTTTACGTGGTAGAATTATTGGACGACTGGAATGTGGACGTACCCAGCTGGAAGTATACGCGGAACTTGGAATCGCCTAGAGTGTCATCTCCAGGCTTTGGCAACGATTCCAAGATGATGGTAATGTGAGTAGGTGTTACAGCACAGGTCGCCCCCGAGTTACAACGCCGAATGAGGACCGGTATTTGGCAGATACTGCCAAAAGAAACAGCCGGAGCACAGCATCAGACCTGTCTCGTCAGCTCTCTTCAGCTACCGTTACGACAGTTTCAAGGCAGACCGTGTACAGATGCTTACGGCACATTGGTCTATATTTTCGTAGGCCTATCAGATGTGTTCCACTTACCGCAACTCACTGTCGCCTGCGATTAACCTGGAGTAGAGAGCATGCATTGTGGACACCACAACAGTGGTCTTGTGTGATGTTTTCCGACGAGTCCAGGTTTAGTTTGCAGTCTGATTCTCGTCGGATTTTAATATGGAGAGCATCAGGTACCCGTTACCACCAAGATAACACCATTAAACGACACCGTTACGGTGGTGCAGGATGGCTCGTTTGGGGAGGAATTATTCTTGGTTCCAGAACTGACCTGCATGTTCAGAGTGTAACGATGACAGGCCACATCTTTTGGGATGTCATTCTGGAACAACATGTACGTTTTGGTTTCGGGGCGCCGTGGGTGCTGAATTTCTGTTTATGGATGACAACGCCCATCCTCACCATGCAAACATTGTAGACGAATGCCTTCAATCGGAGGATATCACACGGATGGATTGGCCAGCATACTCACCGGACTTGAATCCAATAGAGCATGAGTGGGATATGCTTGGCCGACGAATTGCAGCCCGTCAACCCCCTCCCACCTGTTTACCGGAACTTCGGAGAGCATTGCTTGATGAGTGGTGTAATATTCCCCAAGATCAGATTGATAATTTGATACTAAGCATGCCTAGGCGTTGTAAGGCCTGCATTGCATCGTCCGGGAGACATACTCCGTATTAATCATTATACTAACAATGTTATACTGTTGTTTGTAAATAGTTTCTTTTTTGAAGTTTGCTCCAGGGAGTAAAAATCGCAATTTTTATTAATTATGTCAAACATATAGCATCTCTTTTGCTCTTTACCTTTTGTTTAATAAATAGACTTTACAAATAAGTCAAATTTTGTTTGCTTCTGTGTCTTTCTTTGCCTAAACTTCATTACCCTTAATTTATAAACATGAGTGTGTATACTAAGTAGTCTGTACTAAGTAGTCTGTACTAAGTAGTTTCAAATTATGATATTGAGGAAATAAATTATTACAGTGATTGTTTGATTAACATAATTTTCGTTACTCTATGATAAATAATTTTTCTATCAGTTTTCTACGCATAAATACAATATTTCTTTCGCCTTTTTGCTTTTATTAGAAAGCTACAGTTATTCATTGTTCTTCATGGCTCAAATTTTCATGAAAACATACATTTTCGGGATACTGTCAAGTCAAATCCATGCCTCTTGAGCGTCATTTGAAATGTATGCTTATGTTATTCAAAAGCAAGTTTTAATAAATCAAGTATATAAAAATCCATTGGAGAAATGGAAGATTTAACACGTATTTCTATAAATTTCATATAATTTTTTTCAGTTTCTAATTAATTATTGTTATATGAATAGCAGATAATTTTGATATCAAAGGTTTATACATACCCAACTTTACTTTTGCAGAGTGTTTTTCATATAAAACAGATATTTCTTCATTAAATAACTCTTCTAAATTTCTTTTGATAATACTCAGAGTTTACAGTTAATAAAGATCAGAGTTTAACACTAATAGGGCTGTTTTTCCAGTTTAATTTGCTGTTGTAGCTGTAATTTGCTGTAAAATTCCGAATCATTTTAGAAAAACTCTCTTTAGAATGCCAATCAATCTTTTTGTAAAAGTATAGAAACAACTAATTTTTATTGAAAAATAGTTAAGTTCGTCAGTTGTCACATCAAACTTCTAACTGACTTCAGCTAAATCATATTCTGACTTTAACATTTATTTATTTCATGTGCTTAATCAAAAGTCTAAGAATTTTAGGGATAAAAAAAATTACAAAATCATGAAAAAATATTTTATTTGAAGTTGGAGAAGACATTCCATTCTCTCTCTCTTATTGTAACTCATTTTTGGGTTGAAGTGTTTCCTTCAAACTTCAAACTTGACTTTTTGAACGATTTTGTGATTTTGATTATTTGTTGGTATGGGATTTCTTAGGGTTCCCCCACCCTCATTCAAAAATTCATTAATCTTTGTTATATATATGTGTGTGTGTGTGTGTTACCGGCAATGTATGAAATGATTCTTATTTCACACATTGCCTAGGCATTCTATAGAATGTCTAATGAGAAACCGACAAAGTATAAAATATATCTCCGATTCGTTTCAAATACTGTGTGGCAAGGCGCGGCACTTTTAACGTGTGCCTCAGGCTCAGAACTTGCCAGTTGCACGTTGTGGTTTGTTTAGAAGTGTAAAAATTCTCGATTTTAATTAAAATTGTTTTTTTTTCTGTCCCGCATGAAAATGGAGAAGCAAGCTTTAGTGTTCGATAAGGAGTCATGGTCATAGTAGGGGTCGGCAACCTGTAACATACGGTACAATTATCAGAGGCACACAGCACAACTCAGCAAATTTGTCAATGTTTGAATGGATGGAACTTCATAAATTCGTAATCGACATTATTTGACAAACATCTCCAGAATTACGGACAATTACGAAAAAATCTAAAAAATAGATCTGAAGATAAATTTACAGCTATTTTGTAAGTTTTTGAATGTCATTGGTGGAAAGATTTAATTATTTGAAGAGAGGAAATTGTCCGTAATCTGCTTTTCCACATTTAGTTCTACATATCTAAGTAAAAAGTAAAATATCTTTCCTCATATGAAAAATATTTGGAGTCTGCAAAGAAATTGTTTAATAAATGAATGCTCAGAATTATGTCAAAGTGAAAGTCACAAATTTCACCACATTTTTTGCAATATGAAAATGAAGCAGCAGTAAATTAACACTAAAAATTTTATTTATCTTTTTATTTAACTGTAATGAAGGGAATACTTATATTTTAAGTTGCCTATTTCTTATTTTAATGAATGTGTTTAAAAATCATAATATATGTACAATTTCGAGGAGTTTTTTTAAAAAATTTTGTTGAAGTATATTTTCTGCTGTTTATTTTTATGTTAAGAAATATTTTTAATTGATGCAAAATTAATGTGTGATAAACCTATAAGTCTTTATATAATTGAACACTATTCTCGAACTCTGCATACATTATCACGGGAATAGAATTGTTTCAACAATGCCCTACTGTGTGGCATGCTGAATCATAATTGGTAAATTGGATTTTGACACACCACGGATAAAAGATAGCCGATCCTTTGTCCATGGGCATGAGACAACTATTCGACGCCGAGTTCCCGAAAATTCGAGGTAAAGCTGCAAAAAAAAGTATTTTTTAACTGAAATTATTTACTAGAAGTTAGTAACTAATGTACAAAAAGCCAAAATGACTAAAAAGAAACCCAGGGCATATTGGTTGCTGAATAGCTATGATATGATGTTAGATTAAAATAAAAGTAAACTCATGTCCTGTCAGTACTATACAGAATAGTTCCCAACCACCATTTCGTGGATCAAATAGTATCGAGCCACTCAAGGAGTATTAAATTATTTCCATTTTATCTACTGGGATGTATTTCTCTAGTGTTTGTTTGACTTTTCATGGAAATCACTCTAATATTTAATATAAAATAACTTTATGTTCATTTTTAGAGTTACTGAATTTTATTCTGAAGACATTTTTTAAATACAATTAAATTAGCAAATCAAACTTTGATCAGTCCATGGGGATAAAAAGGTTGAAAGCACTTCTATACAGTATTACGTAGTGGATTCTGAGTTATTTTGACGTGCTTCATAAAGCTTATTTGGCTATTGGTCATGGAGGACGTGATAGAATTTTAAAAGAACTTTCAACCCAATACAAAAACATTACACGTTATGATATTGAACTGTACATTCACCTTAGTGAACCTGGCCAGAAGAAATAAAAAAATTTATTTTAAAAAAAGCATTGCTGTGGTATTTGTGATTTTTTCTGAATGCCAATATATTGGCATTTGTAATGAGTGGGAAATAAAATGGTTTCTATCGACTTGAAACTTTTAAAGGAATTTCAAAGCAAGTATATGCGAAATCAGAATTTACTTTGAGACCTAAGAACTTGCTTAGAATTAAAGATATTCCTGGACATGAAATTCCTTATTTTTGAGTTGCAATTGCTCATTCAAATGGAAGCGGTGAAGGATTCGTCAAATGTACGTGTAAAACAAAGTACCAAAATAAGAATGGTTTTTGCGTAAAAAATGTAATGAAATGTAATTCTAAATGACATTCAAGCCAACCATGTTGCAATAAGTAGGTTAATTTTTTCATTTTGTATTTGAAAATTTTGTTTTCCCTAATAAAAAAGAAAAACTTAAATTTTCTTTGGTATTACTTTCTTTTTACTTTACGTATTTTGAACAAATTTTAATGGCACTCTCATTATTTTGTCAGAATAACACTTGTATTTTTTAGAAATGGAAGTCATTGATATAATAACCTTACCTTGACCTTATTTCATACTTTGCCTAAACAGCTTTGGTCATTCTATACAATGCGTAGGCAAAGTATGAATGCCTAGAAACGTCAGACATTCTATATTCAGACATTCTATATATAGGCATTCTACAGAATGCCGGCATTTCATACTTTGCAAGTAACACATATATATATATATATATATATATATATATATATATATATATATACAGTACGGAATTTCTTTCTTGAAATATTACCTAAATGTTTACATTTTTAAATTTAAGTACTATTTTTCGGAAGGTACATATATTTACACATCCCTCTAACAATTTGTTTCCATTTTAGGAGAAATTTTTCAAATGAAAGTTTAATTCTTGTGTCTAGTTTAGGATATAAAGGTTGCAGGAAATTAGTATTACAAATTTCGGATGGTGAAAAACAAATCAAGTAAAGAAAATTAAAAAATTTTTTTTTAGTCATTTTCAAACAAATTGATGTTATTGAAATTGTAAAGTTACATTTAAATAGAAATTATTATTAAAATAAGATGCTAAAATAATATTCTTCGAAATTTAAAATAATTCTATTATCAATTCAAAGCACTTATCAAGGACTCATGTTTGTTTGTTTTTGTTTTGTTTTTGCCTCACAAGTTGTTGGCAGTCGTTTGTAAAGTAAACTTATGCAGATTCCATATTCGGCTTTGTAAAAATTATAACACATTCATAAATTCATCAAAATTAAATAAAATTAACTCTGTAAATGATACATATTAATTTAAATAAAGAATTTATATTTTCAAAAAAATAAGATCCCCAAAATGTACGATTTTATTCAGCCACCATCCATTACAAAATCTTTGTTATTGCCACAAGCTCCATGTGATGGGGCACCGAATCAAGCAAATTAATATTGAATCTGTACCTGAAGGAAAATTTTCCAGATGGCTTCTATCCCAACGTAGTACATTTGTATCAGTTTTGCACAAGTACTTCAGATTTATTATTTGTAAGCTCTTATACTAAATTGTATAATTGGTTTAAAATCAACTGAATTTAAAAAACAAATAACTGAAAAACTAACCCAAATTTGTATACACACACACACCCTTTATTCAAAGGCAACCAGTAAATGTTAAAAATTCAGTTTCTAATTAAGTTTTCTTCTCTTAGTAAATTTCCACTGAATTCAATTGACACTCAGCCAAATTATGATTATTCAGTGATTTATGTATCAAATTAATTATTATAATATGACAATTCTAATTTTCAAATGGTGCGGTAAGCATTAAACATGCCTTTATTTTTTAAATAACTTATTTGAACAATTTTATTCGTATATTTAAATCTATAATTCAAATCACATTCAAAATTAAATGCAATTACATTTTTTAAAATTATAATTCAATGTCAAGTAATAATTTAAAATACATCAATGGAAACAGTATAAAAGTTTTTCTTAACTTATAGTAAACAAAATTATATAGTTTTAAATATGGTCACATTGATATTAATACGTATTTCACAATATTCTACTCAATGTATACTTTTTATAAAGTCAAAACATTACATTTCTTTCAAAGTATTACATTCTTTATACTACAATCGCAATTACAATTTTAAAAAAAATTCTGGTTTTCAATTCTTTTAAAAATATTATTTTATATTTTTAAATTTTGTATCATATTTTCCGCCTTTGTTGTATCACATTTTGGCGAGAAACTAAAATATTTGCAAATGATAAATAGACAGTATTTTTTTTCTGTTAAAATTCATGAAAATAAGATCTGTCTTTAAAAAACATCACCGGAAAAATTCTTAACGGTACTTTAAGCATTTCTATTCATCATGCTAATCTCATGATTTATGATGAGATTGTTTCATCACTTCTAGGTTAAGAAAATAATATTTTAAGAAACGTTTTGAATATGCATAGCTATTATAATACACTGGCTGAAAAAGATTAGCATTATTATTAGCAAAGAAAATTTCTAATAAAGGGTCTAATGAATTATGCGTCTAATGAAGACTTTTGAGCCATAAGTTATTTATCATGCATCAGAATCTCTATACAAAAGGTCTTTAGTGACATCAGGAATCGAACCCATTACTCCACAATGTCGACTATAAATTTACGACCCATACAACTCAATTACCAGAATAACTCGTTATGTGATATTCAATTGTCCTAAGGAAATCTGGATTCTGTTTCAATTCAAATTTTATATTATTAAGTCATTATTTTTTTCGATCTAATTATTTCACGTAAGCAAAACAGTTTATTGTATGTGAAGTGCAGTGAATTTGTGTAACGGGATTTTTATTAAGCATAAATTTATTCGTTAATATAGAAGTTCTCAATCTTTAAAACTAGTAAATACATACAAATAAATCCAAAATTCTAAATACTGTTTTTACTTCAGCAACTTTCTGATTTTAATATGGACACAAACATTTTCGGGTATTGGAGTTCTGACAAAAATTTCAGATGAAAAACTACTTGTTCGGTATTTTGCTTCTTAAATTAGTTAATACAAAAAAGTCAATTCAATAACTTTCCTGTTTTATTTTTATGATTTTTTAAGAAATAATTTACGTAACTGAGAGATCATATCTAATTTATTCACAAAAAAATATTTTCGTCCTTAATGGGAAAAATGCTAAGGAATACATTGATTTACGTTTCAAACAAATATATGTACATATTTGGCTTAAAAGCTTGTATTTTTATTCTATGTTAAATATCATTTTGCATGTGCAATATAATTAATGAATTCAAGTGCTATGGATGGGAACATATATATATATATCCGACATAATTTAATTTTTAAAATTTTAGAGAAAAATATAGAAGGCCGTTCACCCTTTATGGAAACGATTTTCTAATTTATTTTCTCGGTTGTCGGTTGAATTTTGAGATAAAACTTTGGCAACTTCAGAATAATCATCTGCTAAGATTTTCTTTTTTGACCGGAACTCAAAATAAGATATTTATTTTAGAAATGGCTCCCAAAAATGATATATGGCTCAAAGGATGCGTAATCACGCTTTCCAAGAAGGAATATCCATTTCAGCAAATTAAAAAGCAATGTAAAAATCTCATTTATAGTATTTGAATTAAAGCTATTTATAATATATTAATGTGAAAGAGAAAAGCGTGTAGCAGAAAGTAAAAATGAAAACAGGGCCACGAAACCTCATCCTAAGACTATTCCAACGCAGGCAACTATCAAGAGAGTGAAGTCACTGATCCTAAATGAAAATCAACCGACTCAAAGATTCATTGCGCCGAAACTAGGATTGTCTTCCAGAACTATAATTACAATTATTCATAAGGATTTAAAGTTAAACACACGTTTAAACCTAAAGTTCATCTCCTTTTTTAAAACATATATTATTTAAAGAAAAGCAAAATTATAGAAAGTTATATGAAAACACCTGGTTGTTGAAAGATGGAAAATTGGGTTAACACTCAATGGTGTATGGGTATATTTTAAGTGACTGTAGTAAAAGAAGATCAATATACCTCAACTAACAGGAAAGACTTACGAAATGGCTTCTTCAGTGTACAGTAAATTTCCTAAAATGATTCATGATAGTTGCATGATTTTCAAACAACCCTCAAATTAAAGTTCAAAAAAGTCTCGAGTAAAGCCAAAATTAATTCCCTCTACTATCAGTAGAATATTTTAGATCCAATATTTGAAGAAGAAATTCCAACTTTACATGGAAAGAACATTGATAAATTTGAGCTTCATATGAACAAAGTCTCTAGTCACACGTCTAAATCAACTGCCACTTATTTAGCAAAGAAAGAACCAGAAACAGGAATAAAGTGTATCCCATTTGGTGAAATACGTGGTAATTACCCTGCGCTTCTGCATTGGAATTTGTAATTTCGGTTTATTAAAACGAGCCTTCAAAGAATGGCATCCAGGAACACTGAATGGACTTCAGAGAATGGTTCGAGAGGAATGAATTAAAATTTGCTTGAACGTGCTAAGAAAAAGTTTATTTTCATGAAAATTCGAGCTAAAGCTATTGTCAAGAGTCATAGCTATCAAATCGAAATAAATTTCCCCAAGAAATACGGTATTTATTAATAAAGTCTAACTATCAAAATTGTTTCCGTAAAGTGAGAGTGGCCTTATGTGTAATTTCATTTGCTTGATCAAAATATGTTTTTTATTAATAACTTTCCTACATCTTTTCACAAATTAATACTAAAATAAAGAAACTTTTGAAACATTAGTCCCATATTGAGAGTATATCTATTGGTGTATATGAATAATTTTTAATGTAAATTTTAAGAAATCTAGTTATCACTAACATTATTATTTATTATTCTATTCTAGTGACAAATTCACCAAGCTTTTTCTATGTATATCTTGAGTTATATGGAACTCTCTAGGAGCAACATGCAGATAGATCCCCTTCATGTGATTGATTTTTTACAGTCAACTGTCTTACGGATCTTAACTCTTTTTGTCAGTATCTGGAAAACTAGCAACAACAAAACACATTGTTTTTGAACAATGATAATGCTCAATAATACTATCATTTGTTCAATAACACAATACCTCACGTGGTTTAAGATGATGTAAACTTAAGCGATATTTATACTGAAATCGAGGAAGATGGCTTGAATTCTTCACGCGTATATTTCATACCTTAGAAAATAAGAAATTTTTAAAATTTCGCGTAATTTTTACTACAAATATATAACACGGAGTAATTTTTCTCACTGTGTGAATTTTTATAAAGAAAAAATGGAGCATCATCTGTTATTTTCAGAAATATCTTATATATATATTATAATCAATGCGTTTACAACATGTTCAGAATTTCATTTAGCCTATTCATTTTTATTTCCGAGGATTTGTGGCTAAGGTACCGCTATAATCGCTAAGTAATTAAATTAACTATTGAATACTAAAATCTATTTTCTGCTCTTCATTCTTAATCTTTTATAGCCCAATGTTACTATAATTAGTAGTCAATACATGCGCTGGTTATCATAAATTAAGAAAAATAACAATAATAGAGATAATTCACCCAAAAATAGGCGAATTACAATAAAATCTGAATATGTTGTCAAGTAAAAGAAGCTCTGAACGATATTAAAATATACAAAATAATGGGGGGAGGCAATCGGTATACGCTATTTGTGAGAAGCATAAAAATAGCAGATGCCGCAGATCAAGGCGGCAATTGTCGTTGCGTATCTGAGATAAAAAAAATCTGGTATATATAGCGAAATTGTAACAATGACCTCCGGATGTCATTCGAACGCAGAAGGGCGATGACAAGCTATTGGTAACTAGAGTCAGGACAAAGTCAGATAGAAGAGGCTAGATGGCTGAATGTAAGTCCGTTGTGATTCATAGGCTTTGGCAACAATTTCTAATCACGGATTCGGCATCCAAGAGGTTCGACCAAGGACAGACATGCTCATACAAATGAGAAGAACCGATTTCTGTAATTAGGCATATGAACGAATAGAACCACCACTTCGGCAGAATTCTGGTCTTCCCTAGCTGCAAGCTCCGGAAGGTTGCTATCAAGGTCAACCGTGCGTCGAAAGCTTCACGAACGTAGTCTTTATGCGAGGTGACCAGTGATTTGCGTCTCGCTCACGTCACGCCAGTGGTGGTCAGTGAGCACGGCAACATGCCCACTAGACGCGAAATCAATGGAAGGCTCTTCTTTGAATGAATAAGTACAGGTTGACTCCTAAGCAATAGTAGACGTATTTTCATTTGGAGATAACCTGGAACGTATTCTCATCCATGACACATCCTGAAAGAGATGTATACGGACAAAGCAGTGTCTGTGTATTAGGTGGTATCTCTTTGGATGGACGCACAGACCCCTATGGATTTTCCTAGGGAAATGTTAATGCTCATACCTATAGAGATGACATCCCGGATGCTTATGTATGCCCTTATAACGGGGAAACAAGAGATGCTTTTATGCTATTAGATGATCATGCAAGACCAAATGGGACTCGCATCGTGAATATTTACACTGAGCAGGAAACAATTCAGCACACGCAGTGGCCAGCTCGATCACCAGACCGTAACCCTATCGTAAAAGCCTGAAACGCTCTAGGACTACGTATAACTGCTCTTAATCCCACTCCGAGGACCCTAGCTACGCTTTGAGCTTCCTTGGAAGAGCAATGGTGTGCACTTCCCTCATAATTGAGAGCATCACACATCGTTCCATGTGCTATATTGCTCTTCTCAGGGGAATCATACCTCATATTAAAGGTACTTTCCCTATACCCAACTGACACATCTGATTTCTTCCTTGTATACATATGCTAATTTGTATAACACCTTGAATGTCTGGTGATTTCTTTTAATGCTATTTTACACCTTTATATGTATTGTATAATACACTGCTGGACAATTGCTAAGGACGGATAACACTATCATCCATAACAACCACAAAATGAAAGGAAGCAAAATGTGGAAAATTAGAATAAGTGCGGGATATTAGTAAGAAGAAGTATGAGTATGCAAATTTTTTCCACGTCTGTTCATCACGTGATAGCGTTCAAAAGAGCTTTAAAGGTTTTGACGCGTGTGGACAGTTGTTGTTTCAAGTCAAAGTTTTACTGGAAAGATTTAATAGACGAACTTAAAATTTTCGGCATGTCTTCCCGACATCACATAGATGATTTTATGCGTGGCCGAATTATTGGAAAGATCGAAGAAGGGCGAAAAATAACAGATGTTGCCAGGTAGTTCGACATCGCTCACAGCGTTGTTTCACGGCTGTGGAAGTCATTTAAAACTACTGGAATGTATAGTAGACGGCCCGGGGGAGGTCGTGTTAGAAGTACGACGCCTGCAGAAGACAGATATATCGTCCTATCAGCAAAAAGGAACAGGTGCACCACAGCTCAGCAGGTGGCAAATCAGTTTCTTGCTGCCTCAGGAAAGCAGATCTCCCGAAACACTGTTGCCAGACGTTTGAGGGGAGGAGGACTATACGCACGCAGACCTGTTGTGTGTCCCATTGACCAGACAGCACCGTACTGCCCGTTTGCAATGGTGTCGTGAGCATCACAATTGGACTGAACAGGACTGGGCATGCGTACTATTCTCAGATGAGAGTAGGTTCAGTCTGTCATCGGATTGTAGACGCCAAATGATCTGGCGCGAGAGTGGTACTGCTTATCGTCCAGAAAATATCCAGGAAAAGGACCGATATCCGACATGCAGTATCATGGTGTGGGCCGGCATCATGATCAATGGCCGCACGCGCCTACATGTGGTTGCGAATGGGACTATGACGGGCCAACGATACATTGATGAAGTTCTACTTCCTCATGTTCGTCTTTTCCTTGGTGCTGTCGGTGATAAATTTGTTTTTTGGACGAAAACGCAACATGTCATCGAACACTCGCTGTTCAGGATTGTCTAGACAGTGAGGGTATTCAACGTCTCGTATGGCCAGCGCGTTCTCCAGATCTAAACCCCATTGAAAATGTGTGGGATGCTTTGGGCAGGCAAGTTGCTGGTCGAAACTATCCTCCGACAAACAAGAACACCCTCATCCGTGCACTCACAGAGGAATGGGATAAATTGCCTCAACAGCTGCTGGATAATGTTGTGCAAAGTATGGTATGACGTGTGGAATGTTGCATCACACTCCACGGTGGACATATCCCGTACTGATACCTTTCTTTAAGGTGCCTGCTGACTTTTAGATGCATTGTTCCATTTCTCCGTATGCAGATCAAACGAAAATTTTTTTTTCTTTCAGATGTTTCACAGCTTTTGTACTTTCCAGAACAATAAATATTCTTTATTCTAATGTCTGAACAGTGTGGCAACTATATTTTATCCTACTAAGCCTCATGTCTCGCTTAATGTTATGCTACATAGCAATTTGTGATCCGTCCTTAGCAATTGTACAGCAGTGTATGTATATGTTTTATTAAATTCTACGCAAAACTTTTTAAGTTACCGTCATTTTTGTAATTTTTCTTAAATTTATGATAACATGTGGAATTGAAAATTATTTTACTGTATCTTGTTTTTTCGCAAAACATTTGGCGGTTTTTTCGTATTATCTCATGTAGTTAACAAAATTTCTACTGTGTTTTTGTAACCTAAAATTGAGGCAAAATTACTAGAAAAGTATTTTAAATGTTTTGTATTTTTAAATATTTATTCATCGAGAAATGACATAAAAAAGACAAATCAGGTGCAAATTTTTAAGGGTAATTAAAAATCATTATCCTAAAATGGTGGTGTCTAAATTTCTTAAATCATTGCATTAATTAAATGAAACATTTCATCGTTCGTTAATGCTTTAAAATGTACGATGGATTTTAGTCAATCAATTCGATTTTCATTCCTATAAAATTAATATCGGTATATAAAGAAAACAAATGTATAGAAACTCCTTATATATGTACTAATCCCGAAGTTTTATCGCATGATCCCAAAATGTTTGGATATTCCTTTCGAAACTCCTCCAATACTTCGCGATTCAATTGTGTTCCCGAAATAGATAAAAAATCTTATAATCAGTAACTTAATTTGGAAATTTTACATTCCAAATTACATACTAACTTAAGTATGTTATGATACGTACTTTATATACACATTTACAAAAGTTTCTTCTTATACTACTTTACAACACATCGATTCTCATTTTTAAATACTTTTTGTTAGAATATTTAGTTATTCCGGAATTAATTTGTACTTTTTATATCTCTGCATCACTTTTTTCACTGTGCTTCTTTTTCATTTAAAGAATTTTTACATGAGAAGATGATGTTTTAATTTTGCTAATATATATCACTATATTTGTTTTACCTGTCGCTATTTTTACCTTTTCTCTACTAAATATAAATGCATTTTTACTGCAATTGAGCTATAATAGGAAATAAAAGTTATTTCTACTTAACTCAAAATAAAATTTAATAATGGTTTAATGGATTTTTTTTTCTTTAGAATTTATTTTCTTCATTTCAATAGAATTATTTCTCTGACAGATATTGGATAATAGTATTTTTCTTGACTGACAGTTTTTAAATGATATTTTAAAAAAAGATACCGTGATTCATTACTAATTAATATTTCTATGTGTGATTCAGAAAGTGTAAAAAAATCACATTTAAAAAATGGATAAAAAAACCCTACAACCATTTGTTTTTCTCTATCTTTCAGTTAATGCTCATAATTAGAGAGAAAATTAAGAGTACACTCATGTCCATAAATTAAGGATAATTCAGAATCACACAGAAATTGAACTCTAAAATAAAAATTTTACCTGTAGAATTATCACACACATCTTGAAGAAGAATATGCAAATTACAGAATACTAAGAGATGACGCGGATAGTACGTCACAAGGACGAGAGTGTAAGGAATGGTGGCAAAGAAGTAAAATTCTTCACAAGCGCTTTAAAAGCCTTTCAGGGCAATAACCGCATAACAAAGGAAGCATTTGGATGATTTTTTACGTAGTAGAATTATTGGACGACTGGAATGTGGACGTACCCGGCTGGAAGTATCCAAGGAACTTGAAATCGCCCAGAGTGTCATCTCCAGGCTTTGGCAACGATTCCAAGATGATGGTAATGTGAGTAGGTGTTACAGCACAGGTCGCTCCCGAGTTACAACGCCGAATGAGGACCGTATATATATTTTGGCAGTTACTGCCAAAAGAAACAGACGAATCACAGCAGCAGACCTATCTCGTCAGCTCTCTTCAGCGACCGGTACGACAGTTTCAAGGCAGACCGTGTACAGACGCTTAGGGCACATTGCTCTATATGCTCGTAGGCCTGTCAAATGTATTCCACTTACCGCAACTCACTGTCACCTGCAATTAACTTGGAGTAGAGAGCATGCATTGTGGACACCACAACAGTGGTCTTGTGTGATGTTTTCCGACGAGTCCAGGTTTAGTTTGCAGTCTGATTCTCGCCAGACATTCATATGGAGAACGCCAGGTACCCGTTACCACCAAGAGAACACCATTGAATGACACCGTTACGGTGGTGCAAGACGGGCCGTTTGGGGAGTAATTATTCTTGATTCCAGAACTGACCTGCATGTTCAGAGTGTAACGATGACAGGACACATCTTTTGGGATGTCATTCTGGAACAACATGTACGTTGGTTTCGGGCGTCGTGGGTGCTGAATTTCTGTTTATGGATGACAACGCCCGTCCTCACCGTGCAAACATTGTAGACGAATGTCTTCAATCAGAGGATATTACCCGTAGGGATTGGCCAGCATACTCACCTGTCTTGATTCCAATAGAGCATGTGTGGGATATGCTTGGCCGACGAATTGCAGCCCGTCAAACCCCTTCCCACCTGTCTACCGGAACTTCGGAGGGCATTGCTTGATGAGTGGTGTAATATTCCCCTACATCAGATTGATAATTTGATTCTCATACGCCGTATTAACCATTATACTAACCCTGTTGTACTGTTTTTTTTTAAATTTGCTCCAGAGAGTAAAAATCGCAATTTTTATTAATTATGTCAAACATATAGCATCTTTTTTGCTCTTTACCTTTTGTTTAATACATAGACTTTACAAATAAGTCAAATTTGTTTTGCTTCTGTCTCTTTCATTGCATGAACTTCATTATCCTTAATTTATGGACATGAGTGTAAATTAAAAATTTAAGCCCAAATCAAGATTACCCTTTTAACGAAGATTTTATCGCTCATAATAAATACAGTTTCTATATTTATCATTTTAAATGTTTATACCCCTCATTATAAACGCAAATGCAATTTTTTTTCAGGTATTCACAAACAATGTGATAAAGAATGCAAACATAAACAATGAATTTTCCATTGCAGCTTAATTCATTTTGTAATTATTTACTTAGACCCGAGAATCATTACTCTGAATCAAATGACAAATTATTACTCTGGGAATTCTAATTTTTTTCTTCTACTATTCTTGGCAAAATAAAAAATTTCAAAGCAACTAATTAGTGCATTTTAAGCAAATCAGAGATCTCTTTAAGGAATATATTTATAATAATTAAGGGAATGAAATTCAAATAATGATAAACTAGGATCAATATATACAGATAATTAGAAGTGATTTAATCCAAAGTAGGTTAATTAGATTTTTATATTTACTTTATGATTGTGTCAAGGCAATATATTTGTTTTTCTCGAATGTACAAAAAATAAAGTATGCTAGGAATGTATTCATTTTTATCTAAAAATTCCAGAAAGAAAAGAATTTGTTAGGAGATAAATTAATGAACACTGTTAATAAAGTTATACCTCTAAAAATATATTAACTAGTAGTAAGTAACTTCATTTGCACATTTTATATAACTCATATAATTACAACTTCAATCACATTCTTAATAGGGTTAAATTTGTTATAAATTGTTGAAAAATTTGTTATAACGGATTAAACTATGCACTTTTAACATTTATTGTGAGATTATGTCAAAAAGGTTAATCAAAGAAATTTAATGGTTTTAAATCTACATAAACGCTTATTTTAAGTTTTTCCCGTTTTGTTCTCTATATCCGAATTTTTTCTAAAAAAACTAAAAAATTTTTAAAAAATGTTCTTAATGAAATTACAGTAACGCTACTCTCCAAATTATCAATCCACGCACAACATTGGAATGTGACCAATCAATTCTTTAAACACTGTTGATTAAACTTGATGCTTTTTTATTTTACAGAAAGAAAAAAAAAACGTTTCATGAAATGTGATCCCCGTGTAAAGTTTTCGCAATAGAAGTAATTACTACTCAAAACATTTTAGAGCATTTATGTTTTCAAAAATTTCTATTTACATTCATGAGTATCTAATTAATAAATAATTTCCTAGTTTTTTTTTTTCATGCTTGTGCTAGTGCGAGCGCTTTTAAATATTTTTTGCCAACTTTAAGTGCTTTAAATATTTAACTCACGTTCTAAATGCAATTATTAATTCTTTTAAGTAAAATATTCTTAAATCTTAAATAATTAAGAAATACAAATGTAATTTTTAAATAAGTTCATTAGTGTAAGGCGATTTTCGTAATAAATTTATTCCGTATTAAAATTATCTATTAATCAAATAGATTCGTACTTGTTTTTAAAGCCATCATTCAAGGAAAAGTGTAGGTTACTTTTAAATCTTATGTTGAATTTATATCTTAAATTTTCCCAAGATATTATTTATTCAAATTCTTGAATATTTAATGAATCGTTATTGGTATAAGCTTTGAAATTTTTAAAATTCCTACAGTTTTTTAAAAACTGTATCAATCCATTTTAATTTATTCGTAAAATGGGTATTCTTTCTCATTAATTTTTAAGGAATATCTTTGGTTTTTAATTACTTCCCCATTTAGTCATTATTCAAAAAGGGAATAAGTATTTAATTTTTTGCTGTAATTGTTAAGGTTTGCTCTGAAAATATTAACTAAATATTCCTGTAAATTTAACGGCTGATTGTTTTTCTTATTTGACCTGAGAAATTGCTTAAATATATATTTCATGCAATTATCATATACATGTCCATACGAAATATTTAAGTACCGTAAAATCCGACGTATAACGCGCACTTTTAGCGCAAACAATAAGATCGAAATTTACGGGTGCGTGTTATACGCCGGGTATAAAAAATGATAGTTTCAAAAATAAAAAAAAGGAGATGAGTATCAGAAAAATTAGACTTATGTATAGATCAGAATACTGCTTAGTTGAAAGAGAAATGATATACCTAATGAAGTTAAAGGATTCTGATTCTAAAAGTATACTATTTTTTTTTCAAAATCCTGGGACAATACCTCAAATAAATGGCTTAAAACTATACCAGCTTTGTACATGCACACTTCTTGTTCTTTCGCAAAAAAGAGAGTGCGCGTTATACGGTGATAATACCTAAAAATTAAAAACTGCTACTTGAAAGTATGTGCGCGTGCTATACGCCGGGATTTGCGATAGTTTTCATTGAAGTCACAAGAATGACATAGTTCAATTCAAAATATCTCATAAAGCAACATTTACTCAAATTCTTTTATTGCACATGGAAAAAAAAATTTCGATTGAGTAAAACTTTTTATAAACTCATTTTTATTCTTTATATATTGAGTTCATTCATAATTTCAATGACCTCGAATGAATTTTAAAAAAAAAACTATTGGAACATTAAAAAATATTTCCTTAAAATATCTTTACTTTTTTAGCTCTGAAACGTTCTCGAAGCAAGTAAAAAACTTAAAAGGGGAAATTTCACGACTGTAAAAAAATAAGAAAAATGAAAAATATTGTTCTTGGTTTGATTTACGACCTACGCCGTTAAAAATTACCATAGTCAAAGAATATTTTTATTTAAAAAAAACAAGTTACCACACACTTGGATTTCTTGTATTCTGACAGAAGATGTGAAGGAGATCCTAAGAATTATTTTTACTATACAGAAAAGAAAAAAATTGCTCATGGTTTTTGCAATTTAGAAATCTGTCATAGGTTTGTTCAACTTTTTTTGGTAGTATTCGAAATTTTTTAAAGTTTCTATAAGCATGAATAAGTCATGTGGAAAATATTTGCGTTTTATATATTGGTCTAATATAACACATAACTGCTGATTTTTCTCTTTTAGTGTAAATAAGCTTATCTGGCATTTGAATATTTTTCTAGTGCTTATATGCTATTAATAATGATTCTAGTAATTTACATTAAAGTTATTTATTAATAAAATGAGTATGTATTTTATAAAAATTATTTTCTTATTTAGAACATACGGCTAAAAAAGAATGATTTCAATTAAATACAGTAAAGTTAAAACCTAAATTTTATAACTAAATTTATTTAGTAATGAAAGAAATTTCCGTGTATGTATTTATTTATTTTTTTGCTTTCAACAATTTTTACGGTACAACTAAAGCGGCATCAAAGATAATCATATGGGATACATTTTCCTTTTTGTTTCATAAACTCATAAAAGACACTAAATAGTTGTACATCTTCGAAGAGTAATTTTAGTAAAAAAGTGTATTCTTTTTACTAAGTTCGAAATACTGAAGAAAACTTACAAACTCATGAGTTTGAATCTTTCATATTTTTCCCGAAGAGGTCTCTTGTTTTCAAACACACAAATTAATATAAAAAAAATTTAAGTTAATTCCTAATTAGATTAACAAAGAAAATTTTTATTTTCGCTCCTTTTTATTAAATAGTTACAATTAATATAAATATGTATATACATACGACAGAATCACAACATTAAGTGGTAATTAATTTTTATTAATTATCATTTAAGTATCGTATTGTCATCCAAAACAGTCGTGTATATAAAATTTCAGTTCAACTGAATGCTTTAAGACGTGAGAAAAAAAATCTTTTCAAGTTTTGTCCCAAGTCGCTAAAAAAGAAACCAACGTAGCTGCTTCAGTAATTCCTTAAAAAATTTATTTCAGTCAGTTCATTTTAATTAATTGTAATTAAATTATCGTATTTTTACCCAAAATAATAGTGTATAGAAAATTGCAGCTCAAACGAGCGCCTTAAAATGTGAGAAAACAAAACCTTTTCATGTTTTGACACAAGTCGCCAAAAATGATACCAACGTGGCTGTATTTGTAATTCTTTGAATAATTAGTTTTAATAAATTAATTTTTATTAATTATAATTAAATTACTGCATTGTCATCGAAAATAATCATGTATATAAAATTTCAGCTCAATTGAGCGTTTCAAAATGTATTTTATCAACGATTGAAAATTCAACGAAGATAAATAAATAAATATACAGAGAGTGTGAGCTAACAGTAGGAATTGAGAAAGGGACTATTGTAGTGAAACGTTTCTATTTTTCTTCTTATTATTGTTATTTTCTCATTAAAGGCTGAAATTCTTTTAGAGAAATTAATTTTTAAAATATTGTTTTTGCAACCGTTTAGCCTCTAATTTAGAGCAAAGAACTTTCAAATGATATGTTTTTAATAAAAGTAAGAATTGTTTATTATTGTTTACGGAATAAAAAAATATATTTCTTTTTTCTTTAATAGAATATTTTTTTAAAAAAAATTCTGGGTATATGTTTTAATCCCGAATAAAATGCATAGAGAAATTTGGAAAAAGGCTTAAGTTTTACGCTTTATATAACTGCGTTAATTTATTTTACATGAGATCCTAATAAAAATTAACTCATAAATAATATTTTGACAATTATATTTGTGAAATATACAATGATGATCAGGTAAATAATATGAAACATAATAAATTGGTATTCTCATAAACATTTTTCATAAAAAGACCATGAAGTTTTTATAATTTTTGTGGGCAGATATATTCAAATAGAAATTGTATGTTGCAATAATGTAGGTAAAGCAGATTAGCATAGTAATTTAACATATAACACTACATTTTAAAATCTTTAAATGCATCACCCAAAATGTAAAATATGTTAAAATTAGACAATTTTAACTATAGGCTACACACAGATAATTTAATGCTAACAGTTCTAAAAAAACACCAAATAGTAACGAAACAGTTTCAGAAGAAAAAATTTTTTTTAATAAATTATATTTATTTAAAAAAGATTCATTTCAAACTTCCTCTATATTTAGAATATTCTGCATGTATCCTCCATAAAATAAAACAATTTTTATTATTTTAATTTATCCGGATAATTTGATACATGTTATTCAGATAACTGAAAAATTAGGAAAAGGATAATCCATCTTATTCATTAAAAATATATAGGCGAATGTTTTGTTCTTGTTCTTAATTTTCAATGATTTTTTCTCATTTTCTACCACTTTATTTTCCCTTTCCAGAAGACTGATCTTCACTAAACAAACAACAACGCAGAATGCCAAACTTTTCAGTAAGAAGAAAAGAAAAAGACCTTGTATATTAATCGCAGACGTCAGGGAAAATGACCGGCAACACAACACTTAAAACTGACAGTTTTACGATCACAAAACAATAATTCTTAGAAAGATATCTCCCCTTGCATAAAAGGAATACATTTTGATCTGTCCTGTGGTTTACTACATGATCTAACAGAAAGACTAAGTAAATGTTAAAGAAACATTTTAATACTTATTTCTTTGCATATTTTGCACATAATCATATATTTTTTCTTTCATTTATCATACTTGGTGTTTCATTTGCTGTTTCAAATGAAGCAGGATCAGTCAAAGCGGTTTGAACATACTGTTAAGATTTATTGATTAGTCGTATGTTTTGATGTTCGCTGTTCATGTTTCCAGTCGAACTGAATAGAACCTGTATAAATTACATGTCAGCAATAATCAAGTAATGTAAATTGAAAAAAAAGCGCTATCAAAAGTTCGTTTTAAAGAAACGATTGAGTTTCAGGTTGCTCATTCGGCTATTGCCTTCGAGTATTGTATAAATGTGTGTATTCGAATGTGTGTATAAAGATTTGTAATGTCGTGTAGGAAGAAGTAAATTTTACAAACATGTGTTGATATTTGATGCTGAAGGATCGTTGCTTCCGGGGAATAAAAATACTTCGTTCCAAGATTTTGCTGTCTGTGTTTAGTGATTTTTTGACTGCCAGTCGAATATCAAGGAGAATTGCCCAAAGGCAATATAGAAGACAGCTCATGGTTGAATCCCTGATTCATGGACAGTAATGACCGAAATATCATAATTCCCACGTGGCTTTTTGAGGTCCATATATTATGAGTGCTTATGTCAGCAGCACCATAGAGTGTAAGTATGTCACGTGTAGATGGTCAAAATTATTCTTATGAGAAACTGTTCTATTCTTATGGGGAACTATTTTTATTTGACTGGCAATCAACATTAGCATTAGTAGAACCCAACACCTGAAGTAATAATAAAGGACCCAATTTAGGCCGCCTATCGTTCATTCCTTGTTTGTTTATTTACTACTTTAAACTGGTATGTATACATCCCCCCACGTTTTAAATATTTCTTATCTACGAGATCCACTCGACACTGCTTTCAACACACAACTTCTCAACCATGTTATTACTTTCCAACAACTAAGTGCCTATTACACACCATTCACTTTTATTCATATACTCTGTCATGGAATTTAAGCGACATGGAATAAGGCACCCTTATCAATTTCACTCAAAGCACACCTAGATTATTGGTGTTGAGGTGGCACTTTAAGAGACAAACTTGTTAACGCTTTGAGTGTCTGTAAAAATTGTATATATAAAGAGAATATATATATTTATATATATATATATATGTATATATATATATACATATATATATACATATATATATGTATATATATATGTATATATATATATGTACATATATGTACATATATATATGTATAGATATAGATAGATGGATATAAATTAATTAAAAAATTGAAATTATATGAATTTTGTAATACTAAATCTCATTTCAAAATATCAATGGCGAATATAGAAAGTAAACGTTTTTTCTAACAAAATTAAAAATTTTATAAAATAAAATTTATAAAATAGCTAATTGCAACCTCGGACTTAGGACCGGTAAAGTGGGGTTAAACTAGTTTGATGGCGCCAACCTCCCCCCTGTTGCAACTTGGTAAGTTAATCGGGAAATATCCAATTCTCAAAAATTTATAATTTAAAAATTTAAAAAGTTAATACTTAAAAAGTTAAACTATTCGCCATTCTCATTCCGAAAGATATTATAACATTAAAATGTTATCTCTAAAATAATTAAGTGCACAATATAATTGAACCTTCGAACACCAAAGATGATGCACCCATCTTTATAATAGTTGTATAAGAAGAAAAAATATTTAAAATCCAAAAGTTCAAATTAAAAACCCAGTATATTCACAACTAAATAGCATAAATCATCAAAAACTCACCCAAGGGCATCCTATCAATACTTAAATTTTCCACTTCTCAATCGTTTTCTTCAAACGATTTCTCATATTTCCTACAACAATCACCACTCCTGTATGACAATATCTACACTCCTACAATATCACCACTCCGCGTATATATATATATATAACAGAAAATAGTGCATTTACCACGTTAAAATTAGGAATTTCAGCATTAAGAATAACTGAGGTGTTCAACCAAAGATTTTGTAGAGACCATTGTAGAAACATTGTTCAAAACACATCATTAAGTGTGAATTCTATTTTTCATATATAATTTACTTTTTTGAAATCGAATTTGATCAGAAAAAAACTAGATGTTTGAAAATCTTTATATTTTTTTGTTAAGGAATAAGAAGCAGATAAAAATTCAAATAAATTATGATTCTACAAAAGATAATTTAAAATTCTAAATACATTTTCATCCAGATAATTCCAAATTCCTGAGAAATAATTCAATAATTTCTTTTACAAATTGTCATACTTCCATTTTTTTCTGTTCTTATTCAATAGCCTTACGGTATTTTTGTTTCTTTTTAAGATAATTTAAATACGCCAAAAAGAATAATTTGTTCAAGTGATAACTTTAATTGGATAACAGAAAAGATATTTCTAAATATTTTCTTGTGAATCACTTGAGAATTTCCATAAATTGAAAATTTCTGTGATAGTAAAAAAGGTATTCATAGCTGACGGCCAATTACCTATTCTATTCCATCAAAATAAATTTGAATGTTGAATTTCCATATTTTTCTTTGTATTGCCTTTACTTTAGAATTTATATAAAAACTTATTTTACCTGAGGAAACTTTATTTTCGTCGCATTCGATTTTCAAAATAAACAGTGAAAATATTTTGGTTGAAAATATTTTAAAGATTTTATTCTCCGTCGAGAAAGAATTAAGTCGTATAATTAATTGCTATTTGTATTAATGATTGACAGATGATTTTGATTTTTTTTATTTTAAACCTGCTGAAAAAAGAATTTAAGATTTTGTACATAAAATAAAAAGTTTGCATAAGTATTTGAAGTTCACAAACAGAATTTATTATTGCTTATATATTTTTACTTTACTTTGCATATTTCGCATCAAAATCAAAATATATCATTTTAAGCAATGCATTGCTAATTTCCCCCCATTATTTCATTCATTTATTAAAGACTTATATATATAAAGATACCTATACATATTCATATATATGACACATTATTTTATTAGTTGCATTCCTAAAGGTGTAGTGCAAGTCTATACTGAAAGTCGTACAGAAAACAGTACTGGTGGCTGTATTTTTATTAAGACTCCCACCTTGAAATTACAATAAAACATTGCAGCCCTGAGTTTTTCCAAAACGGTACTTAATTTCTGGACACGTCTCATAGTAAATTTGTTTCTAAAATAATATGATGAATCAAGAAAAAGAAAAGAGAAATTATGCGTATTGAATGAAGTAACTTATTTTTGGGTATGTTAAATAAGAATATACAAAAAAATTAAGACATGTTTTTTATACAAATGTAGGAGTAGCATTGAGCAAAAATAATTTTAAGATAACGTATTAAAATTTTAAAAGATAAATCCTTCAATTAGAAATATTTTATTCAAGGGGATTCGTAAAAAAATATTTACAAAGTAGAAATTTGCATAGGGAGTAATCGACTAAAAGAAATGATTTTGTTGAAAGGATACAAGAATGAATAAATTACGCGTGATGTGTGACCATAAAAAAGCTCTTTCGTCTTCCTGCTTTTTCCCCGTGTTAACTTTTTTCATCAAATATCAAACAAATTCTTACATGTAGAGCTTACTATTCATATTAAAAAAATGTGCGTTTCAATTTTCTGGAAAACATTTATTTTTTAAATATATTTTTTTTTCCGAAATTGCCTGAGGGAGAACTGTATATCAAAGTAAACAGTAATATAATTTGCCAGTTTTCTATTATTTCTATTTGAATTTATCGAATCACTTCCATACATGTTTATAGTTTTTATTATATTAAGGCAATCTAAAAAAATTGAAACGCATATTTTTTTAAAAATAGCTGTGTCTTGCTAAAAAGATTTTGTCCTAAGAGATTTTTTAATGAAATTTTGTTATTCTTTATACTATAACTGAAGTTTTTATGGAAGAATTGTATTAGAATAAAAAAACATTAAAGCGAGCTAAAAACCTAAGCAAAAGAATGTTAAGGATAAGAAACATCTTTTTGGTGAAAAATAAAATTCAATGAATGTAGTTGTGTCCCTTCTTTACGAGAATTTTAAATTGAAAGTTATTTTATCATAGTTGTTTAGAATAATATTAAATTTTCTTTTAATAAAACATGATAAAATTTGCTTTGTTGAATTCATAAAAAATGAAATATCTTCTTATTTCTTTAAATTTAGAAATAAACAAATCTAAAATAAGCTTGTTTCTTGCAATAATTAGCATTTTGTTTATTTTCTATTCATTAATTTTTGGTGAATATTTATAGTTTTAAATTTAATTATGAGAAATGTTTTTAACTAAATTCTATATTAATATTTTCCACCCATATTTTGTATCTTTGATTAAAATAAAAAGTGAATGTGAGAAAAAATATTTGATCTGTAAATTATAAGGCAATATTGGTTGCATAGTTTTAATAAAGTCAAATCTTGCACAATTTAAAGGGTCTTAAAAAAGTTATACTTTAAAAAATTGTGGTTTAACGATATATTGGAAAATGTATGTAAGACATTTGCCCAACTTCAAGATAATGTAAATTATACGTAAATTAAATGTAAATTATAATTTTCACACTGTGTGGTACAGTGGGTGATCGGTTAACGAACATAGTCCGTTCCAAGACAATGTTCGCAATCCGAAATGTTCGTTAACCGATCATCGATTCACCATAGACTTCTATGTGAAATCGATTAATTCGTTCTGGAGACACTAAAATTAAATTATTTTAAATTCTTAAATTAAAAAATTGTTTCTTAAATTTTAAAAAATGTATTATTTCTTGGTAAGTTTTTAAAAAAATAATAGTCGGCATTGGTCCTCTTTCGTCTTCCTCTTGTTCAGAAGAGACTCATTGCGTTGTGTTTCTTGGTGTTCTTCATTCAAAATTTCTTGGAGCTCATCTATCGTCAGTTATCTTCATGTCCCATTATGAGCTCTTCTGTGTCATCCTCGTTCACCTCCAATTCCAGATCTCTAGCAGTTGTCAAAATTTCATCCATAATTTAAGGGGTGTCTCCTTGATCACTTCCGAATATGTGTTCATTGTCCAAACACAAAAATTCCTTCTTGAAAGTGTTCGTTATCCGAACACAAAAATCTTTCGTGAAAGTGTTCGTTAACCGACCACACACTGTATTTTTAAAATTAATTTTTTTCAAATAAATGCCTCAAGTTATTATCTTGCTCTTTTTATTGTTTATTTCTTAACAAAACAATTTATGATTAGTATTTTATCGACATTTACTGATATTAGAAAACAGTAATTTTTTTTCCTTTTTATTCTAATGAACTGCATTTTGGCAGTTAAGCTTTTGCAGATACGGTAAGTCTTCAAATGTAAGAGCCATTTCACTGGTGGCTCAAATCCAGGGGTTGCTCTCATTATCACAAATTTCACTTGTTTTAAAAACAAAACATTTTCTGCGAGTTTTTCCAAAACGGTACTTAGTTTCCCGACATGCCGCGTATGTACTTCTTCGGGACAAAAATACATTCGGTTTGTAATGTTTATTGTACTGTAAACCACTTGGGGATATTGCAAAAAATTTTCCAGATCTTTAATGAATTGAATACGTTTATAATCAGTTTTTCTACTCATTTTATGCAGATATACTCAATATTACTGTCCACATTTTCATCATTTCATACACACAGAAAGCAATGGCATTCTTTTTACCATCAGTTATATACTTCTCAATACTATTCCGTGAAATAGTTAAGTGCTCATTCGTCAATAGGGATCAGAGAGGCAGTAAATAGGAAGCTCTATAATAGTCAAGAAATCAATTAGCCTGTCATACAATAGCGTTCCCGTTATTGAAAGGAAATGGTAGCTAAGAGTATTCCTATATCAAATCGTAAAAGGTTTAAATGTACAAGAGCCGGGGTGGGCATTAAGTCGACCAGTGGATCGCCAAAACATTTTGGGGTGATTGCTTGAAGATTAGCAATTAGTAATTATACACTGAAATATTCAAGATTGACTGCAGTATGCATATTATAAGTCTTCTATTGACTATAACTACAAAAACTAACTTTAGATGAATATATTTTATTTTTTAACCCTCTAACCGGATAGCACGGAAAATTCCGTCAGTGTAAAGATGCTTCGAAAATGAACTGCACGGGTTTTTCTGCCTTCAAGTAACGTTTTCAAAAGCGGATTAGCCGCACTTTTCTGAAATCCTTTCCCCCTTTTAAGGTTTAACATCTTGAAAGATAATGAGGGACGGAGAAAGCAACACAGCAGGACACTGATAGGAAGTTTTATGGCTTGCAGGGAACCCCGTGTTTTGACCCTGGAGCAATCGTAAAAAATCGGGGGGAAATTTCTTTAGAACCCAAGAAGTGTTTGTTTGCTAGCTTGTATTTTAAAAGTTTTCAAAAGTCCCAACGCATAAGTAAAATATGTTACAATTCCCTTTTGGTTTCATATTAATTTCAAACTGTAACAAGTTGGGGCGTGTCAGGGCAATCTGCTATTTTATATAGTTAGACAAATTATCTTTTTTAAGTATATTCTCTTTCGCTTCATTTTTCTTATCTTAATCAATGCTTACAGTTTTGAAACATGATTATTTCATTGTAAGATGCCAAAAAAAAAAAACACCGAACACTTTAAAATTTGAAATCTTTTCAACTTTCCAACCACTAAAAATGAATAAATTTAAACTTCAAATAATTTGAAACATTTTCTTACACTTTGATAAAAATAATAACAAAAAAAACTAATTAAGATCTATTAATTTTTTTTTAGATTTCAAAGCCCAAGTGTTCAGGGAAGTTTACGTACACTGCCTAGTTGTATATTGTTAAAATACACCGAATTATATTTGAATTTTAAGTGCTTGAACTTCAGTTTACATCAAAGACAACATGCATGAAGATTTTCACACATTTTTTTTTATAACTTGAATGTTTGAATAAATGGTAATCAAAAATATACGGAAACATTTACAGTAGACATTTATGCATATAAATAAACATAAAAATCAATTTTAAATTCGAGCTATTCAAAAACATTAGAATTTTTCTTCAAAAATATCTATTTATGCAAAACACCTCAACATTTATCTTTTTTTAAAGGCTAACTGAATAAGTAATTAAAATCTGGATATTTTTTGAAATCTCGACCGTATAAAGCTAGAAATTTTATGTTAGAAATTCCATTTGAAATTTTGAAAAAAAAATGTATCGCAAAGTTAAAAATTATTTACCATAAGTTCTAGCAACATTTTGAGTATAATATAAATTTCAAATTTTATTATATAGCTTCTTTGGTATTTTTTAATATATTTCGAATATTTCATACAATTCAGTTGAAAAATGCATGCTAAGAGCAAAAAATATACTAAAAAAACCGACGAATATACAATAAAGTTTTACATAGAAGCAAAACTGAGAAGCTAAAGCGTAGGAATGAAAAATTTTAAGTATATCTGAAGTAGTTTTCGAAATATTTATTTTAAAGTTCAGAAAATTTGTGTGCGTTATGTTATACTTAATATTAATTAAATGGTTAAAATAATATGTTAATAACAGTCATGTAATCGTGTGATGACATATTCATATACTAATAAAAATTATAATGGTCATTGATGCGAATGTCAAGAATTTTATGTAATTTTAGATTCAGACATTAAGATATTAATGTAGAAAATATAAAACGACCATCTAAAATACATGAAAAATGCAGTCTGCTATAAAATGATCTTGACAAACAAAATGCGGCATTTTCACTTACTATGGCAGAGCCGGCTTAGTCAGGGGCGATCTGGAAAAACCGAGAGAGAACCGCGGTTTTGATGGATGCCGCTCTAGCTTTTAAAGTTCCCAGTAAAAATTATATATATAAAATTACAAATGCAAAAATAAATCTTGTAATTTTCCATACATTTTTATAACACCGAATTGTGGAATTGGCTTCCAATACATTGTTGTGTTTAACAATATGTAAGGTAACCAACCCTACTTTAGATAGATTTGTACTACTTTTTCGTAACCGTATTCCTTTTAAAATTAATTCGCGCAGCCGAAATACACCTTTTGCACCCTTAAAAATTTATGTAAACTATAACGGTTAATTTTAATTTATGCAACTTGTGAAATGTTCATAATTAACCATTTCCATCTAAACAGTTTACATGGAAAAAAAAGTTTCGACTCCCTCATTCATTAGGTATTTATATAAGATTCTAACATTAAATTTTATTTTTCACCGAATAGGATCGAGTGGTAGTGTATAGTGCTTCCACACCACAGGTCTGGGGTTCTATTAACGGGCTGCGCAAGGTCGACTCTGTCTTTCATCCCCGCTACATTGGGTCGATAAATGAGCTTGCTTCGGGTCTTAAACACTGAAGGTCTCTCTTCAGACAGACCACCAAATCGGGACATCTGTTCATGCACCTCAGCGTCCAATGGTCACGTGTATTATGATGGGCTCAGTAGTTTCTGGCCCTCATGGATTGTTGTGCCACTGAGTTTGAGTTTTAAGTTTAAGGATTACCTCACTTTGGGGATACCCCTTAGATAAACATGTATTTCCACTCATTTGCAATTAAACATTTTCCTTTCAATTACGTTTATTTCAGAAGGAAGTTTGATTTTCAAATGTATTTGCTTAATAACATGTATATTTGTGTATAATATTAAAAATTTGATCAATTCAAAATTACATGTTTTTAGCTCCTCTAAAAGCTTTTAAGATTATACAACTGATCTTACAATCCATATACGTTTTATAGTAGTATATTTAAAAATGATAAAGACATTTTTACGACTGTGTGAGCTGTTATGCCTCGTTTATAAGTATAAAAAATTGCATTCAGCTACAGTTTATAAAATGTACAGAAATAAGTGGAGAAATAGGATACTTACATATTATGAATATTTTTGACTGCAGTAAAATATATTTATATTTCAGTTTCTTTACAATTTGAATAGAAGTTGTAAGCCATTTTGCGAATAGTTTGATATTGAATATAAACTCATAGGCTGTTTAGTAGTAAAGTGTTTTATTTTGATACCAGCACTCATTAAAATAAGGCTCATTTGCAGTTATATGATCAGCTTCAGTGATATTTAAATTTTCAAAAATAGTCTACACGTACGAAAACATTTTTTCAAAACCGCACACCACATCTCATACTATGTCTTCCCTACAGCAGGAAATATTTGTGCATACTCAAAAAATTTAATACAGGATACATTTCCAATTGTTAAAATTGTTTTTAAAATTTGGTATGGATACATTGTGGAACTGTCGGTTAACTTCACTGAACAAAATTGTTTTAAGTGTACTGTTTTGAAAGAAAAAATTAATTAGGGAGAACTTTTCTCACAATAGAATTTGTAATGACTGAATTGTGTGAAAATGTAGTTATCGATGTGTGACATTTTTCCTTGTAATAAAAGAAACAGAAAAATAAGAAATTTAACTTGAGTAGAAAATGGTTAGAAGTACTATCATGCGCATTTGAAGAAGTATATCCCCCATTAAAATTAAAAATTATTGACTGAATGTGTGTTATGTCCATCACAAATGCCGATGTAGAAAAGATATTTTTATTTAATACAAGGGGTTCGAAAAGGAGAGCACTAGGAATGAAAATTTAGATTTTTTCCGAAAAATATTCAGTTAACATAAAAATATCATTTATATGATTTAAATTTAAATAAATTAAAAGTATATTGAAATCATTTTTTATGTTATTCTAAATGAAAAATATAATTGAGTAGAGAAAGATCTGTTTTATTTCATAAATATGCACCATTTATTGTCTTATTGTTTAAAAAAAAGATAGGGCCTTTACTCTTTTCACCTCATAACTTTTTTTAAAAACAGGAAAGTGAGCGCGTTTTCTTACTCTCATATTCAAAAATGAATACAGGATGCTTTTTCTGGTTCAAATCGCAATACCAAAATATTTTTTTTAATTTTTAAAAAATGACAGAAAAATAAATTTTGTTTGAAGAAAATATAACTATTTTTCAACTTTTAACACGCCATTTATTTCATGTTTTTTTTTACCCTGCATTTTGTTTTAATTTTACACTGTGACTGAATCTATGGGGAAAACGACAGAGTAGAACTACGGTTTTCATACCAGATTGCCCAAGGCAACTTAACAGCTAGCTGTAAACGATTGCTATCCTGGTTCTCACTGAAGAAAGACGCCGAACCAAGTCATAAAATTGTCCCCTTTCGACCTCCCAAGTTTTAAAAGGGGGAAAGAATTGAAGTATGTTGCATTTTTGAAGGGAATAGCAAAATAAGAGTAAAACGCTTTCGAAATAACTTTTCAGGAGGAAGGTATCCACTTAGAGGGTTAATGTATTTTGAATTGTTTGATCACTAAGAGCAGTCAGTAGGGTAAAAACCTTCGAGAAATCAATTTTGAGTTTTTGATATTTCTTAAATCTCCAAACCAGGATCTTTCGAACGATATAACATGTATGATATTATTATATTTATGTATATTATTATTTCGTTTTGATCTTGCGTTTTGCTTTAAACGTGATCTTAAAAGTGTAAGAATTTTTTTTATTGTAATTATGTAGGTAAGTACATATTCAGTATTTATTATTAAGTTATAATAAACGTTGTAGACCTTTTTCTTTGCTCACCTAACTTATGACATTGGGAGGACCACAACCCCTGGAAAAAATTAGAAGTAGCCCGTGCCCTGGCAAAGTTTGCCCACCCTTGTACAATAAGATCAGAGACAGATCAAACACGTATACAAGCCATTAAAATAACACTTTCTTCCATATCATATGAAAAGGATGAATTACAATATTATAAAGCGGGAACAGTAAATCTCGTTTATTGACATCCATTTTAATAACTGATTTTATATTTCATAGGAAAATAAAAGTACACATTCGAACTCATAAGGCTTTGGTTCTTAAATTTTTGCGTATGTGTGTATGCAATTTTTACACATACAAATATATTCGTGAGTGCGTGTGTAATATGTGTTCTATCCCCTCTTAGCATTGAATTAAAAAAAATGGTATTTTCTCTCTCTGTATAAAATAGTAAAGTTTATTGTAAAGCTGTATTAAATATATTAAGCACTTTCGCAACTGCCAACGTTCAAGACTACTTGCCAAGTATCCAATCGTGATTTCGCATGTTTCGTACGCATTGGATGGGCTCAATTCATGACGGTCACATGATAAAGACAAACACGTGTTCTCCATTGAATTCAAAACATGCATCAAATTAATTGTACTTGTTGTTCTAAGTGTAAAACTTGGGTAAAATTTCAAACTTTATTATTCGGTAAAAATATTCAAATGTTATAAAAATAAATGTCTTCAAAGGATTTTAAAATTTAAAAAAAAATCTTGTTTTACACAAGTACTATTAAATAAATCATTTTGTCTACCTATGTGCATTATTGTTGTAGACAAATTTGTAGTTTTTAAGAGAAAGTTTCTGAAAATATCAAAAGTTGGCAACGACGAAGTGCATGAACTGATTAGTGGAAACACATGATTGTTTTTATCGTGTGACTTTGACGTCACATGATATCTTGAACTGATAGGCCGAAAAAACGTGGTTATCATTATCATGTGACTATGACGTCGCATGAATTGAGCCTTTTGGCAACCATGTGCTTCGTTTCATATAATGTCGACAATATGGTTGCGATAGTACATTATTTCAAGCTCTCGTCGAAAAATATTGCAACGATTGCCTGAACTGGAATCAATGATTATTTAAAACAAAAAACTATTATTAAAAACAGTTTCACAAAAATGTTAAAGTCACAAAAGACAGGAAGATTTTTACTGCGCAGGGTTTTAAAAACAAAGCAGTTCCTGTACTTTCTTAAAAGGCCATGTTAATAATGAATCCCGCTATCTTTATAAAAATGAATAGATTATTTTTGGGAAACATAGAGGCGTTAAACTAAATATACTACAGTTTTCTTTGATTAAGTGAGCTTATTTTTAAAAATAACTGTTGCTCAAGTTGAATATTTGAATCTGAATTTATAAATAGTAGATAGTAAATTATTAAGTAACATTTATGATACAAAAGAGATGCGATATATTTAATTTCCATATTATTAAATTACTTTTTTGGTAAAGAAATTTAGGTGACCTTCTTTGACAAAAACATGAAAATTAATACTTTTTTACTTCGAAGCAATACATTAATTACACACAAAATGGATGATGTATAATCCGTAAATTTATCAAAAGCATATTTTCATCGCAAATACATAGACCGTCTTTATAAATTTTGATTTTATTTCAAAATCTACCCTACAACAAAATCAGCTTGTCAGTAGTCTAGATATAAAACAAACGATAACTTTTCTTATAGCTTATATTTTCTGGTACAAGTCTAAAAAATTCTATCGACATACAAAATTTATCATTCTGCGCAATGCATTAACCAATAATCAAACAGGTTCCATCTGTGTATCTCACACTTTACTTAATTCGGTTCTAATACTCTGAATTTTGGATGAACATTTTACTTTACAATAGAACCAATAATTGTCTTTATTCGTAATTAAACTAAATAGATTGTAAATGAATATTAGAGTTTTATAGATTATATTTTCTTCTTTCGTTAATTCTTCCGTTTCTTAAATAATCTACTAATTAAATTATATATATATTTTTATGTAAATAAATGCATTTGATTTATATTTCAAACTGTAGCTATTGCTTGAGAGGAGTTAAAACGCTATATTGAAAATATGAAATTGAAAATCTTTATATAACTCATAGTCAGAAATTTTTCAATACAAAAGATTAAAATTATGTCCGAAGATTAAACATATATTTTTAGTTATACTGTAGAGTTCAGACCTTTATTTAAAAAAAAAATATTGTTTAGTTTTCTTAAAAGTATTTTACAGAGTATCTCCATCAGTTTACTGAAAATCGTAAATTTATTACAATGTCTGATACCTAGCCAGCATTTTTAAGAATTTGTTTTCCTTCAGTGAATAACTGAGATATATACAGTGTAGAATTTTCAAATTTATACAGCAAGTTTGAAAGAAATACTCGTAGTTTTAAAAATTTCATTTTACAAAGTTGCAATTTTATTTTGAATTTTTCAAATATTTCTCTACTATTATTTCTGCATCTGTGTCTCAATTGGTGAAGAATTATTTATTTATCGAATGTTAGTTTAACTCACTTGATGTAATAGTTTCCCAATAAACCTATTTTGAATAATTTATAGAATGTTTCTTTCACATGATTTTTTTCTTTCTATATATCACTCTTCTCTTTAATATTTTTATGAAATCTAAGCTCCTAGTTACATATAATCCTTTTTTAAATTTTCAAGTGATTTTCAAATTATGCTGAATTCTTTTATTTAATTACTCGTCCTGAAATTGCATTATTATTTTATGATGCAGAATCTAAAAAGTAAATTTAATTGTTATCAATTAAATAGAAAACTTTCGTAACTGCAATCAATTCCTTTTATAATTATAAAACATATTTGTTACATTTAAATCAAATTTCAGAATCTTATTCTAAGTTACTTTTTCACAGTGTTAATTTTTATACTATTACTATACAAAGAGAAATATACAAGATGAAAATTAAATCAATTCATAGATGCATGATTTTATTTTCATACAACATATATTTCCGAATATAAGCCGATCCTTGTATAAACCAAAAGTGCTTTATTTCTTTAAATTTTACCGAAATTTTAAAACCCCTCTCATGAGTTGAACTGATAAAAAGTTCTAAATGTTCAAACATGTCACCATGAGAACAAAAATAATGCCAAGCGGGTAGAACAGGCGGATTTTTTCACTCAAATGGACTAAAATCATGATGGTCATATGATAACGGCAATCACGTGTTTTCCTTTGATTAAAAACTGACATACTAGTTGTTCAACTTGTAAAGCTTAAATAAAATTTAAAATTTATGATTGGGTAAAGAGTTCACGTGCTAAAATTCTTCAAACGGTTTTCAAAATTAAAAAAAATACTTACATTATACGAATACTTTTAAATTAAGTGCATTTTGTTTAACTATGTGCATTATTATATCATTGACAAATATGTTCTTTCTAAAAGAAAGTTTCTGCAAAAGCAAAAGTTGGCAACAGTGAAGCACATGAACTAATTGTCTGGAAACGCGTAATTATATTTATAATGTAATTATGACGTCGCATTAATTTATGAACCAATTGACCGAAAACACGTGGCTTAGTTATCATGTGACTATGACATCGCATTCCTTTAGTCCATTAAAGCAAAGTAAAAACGCCAGACGCTATCAACGGCAATTTTATTTCTGGTAATCCTATCTGAAGCTTTTCCCACGTTGATTTGTTATTTTGTACAATACCTAAGCTTCTCTTATACTAACTAAAATTAGATGATCACGGGCGCCGGAGGCGCCTATTCCCAGAATCTTATACTTTCTGCGATTTTGTCGGAGGGGAAGGGGGAAATATGCAAAAAGAGAAATTCGTACGTACACCTGGTAGACGAGAAATAGTGTACCCGAGGAATTCGTATCTCGTAGAATTACAGACAATGCTGTACACGAGCCACTTCCCTTAAAAGAAGTTTGAATTAGTTATTAATTTCATGCGATCACATTTGCTGAAAATTTTAATAACAGCATGGCTTCTCGACATACTTCTCTTAATGAGAAACGAATTCGAGAATGGATGAAAAAAACTTTTGAATTGACTGAAAGTGTCAAAATAAAAAAGCAGCATATGATTGTAGACTTATGTACCTGTGTTTCAAACCCTGCAGGAAAAATTCGCCACATGATCACATGCATCCAGACATCCCATGGGAATTTCCTACATATGAATTTTATGAACTATTCAAAGACTTGAATTTTGACGCTGGCTTTAAAGAATTTGTGAGACATATTTTTTTTTCTTTTGAAATAAAAAGTCCATTCAAAACAATGATTTGCACATTTCTAATGGATATTTTTTTAAACTCTGTTTTTGCTACGTTTTTTAACGAAATTAGCGTGAGTGTGTGGGTGAATATTAACGTCCTTTTTGGCGCCGGACCATGGTCAAGTGACGAGGACACCTGAGCTGGCACCCCCTCTCCTTACTACCATACCACACCAACGGGAGGAGGTTTGAGCTCTTGACAGATTTATCGTACATCGCTCCCCTACACGGTAAGTCTATAGTGGTACTGGACAGACAACGAAATTAGCATTTCCTAATGTAAGTTGTCCCTTGCTTTAATTTTAAAATAATTCTTAAATCCTATATAAGTGATGTAATATTTCTTTCTCCTTTATACTTTCTTATGAAAATAACAGGAATGAAAATATATAGAAATTTGCGCATTAATTCTTCTTTAAATTGGATTTATATTTATTTTAAGTAGAAAATTTGTTCTTAAAAAGGATACCAACTAATGCTTGAATTATTATAACTGAAAAATCCCCAATATTTTTTTTCAATTTTTCTCAACAATTTTATCCAAATTGTGGGTGGAATTTTTCCAAATTTTTTCAAACTAAGCGGTATTCTTATATTTGATATTATTCCTACAAGAAACAAATATTTTAATACAAAAAACAAAACATGGAAAACAAAAAGTGAAAAATGGTTCCGATGTTTTTCATATGGTACTTATATTTACAAACTCATATATAGATAAGAAATATTTGAAATATATTTCTTAAGGAATTAATTAAGCTACCAACAAATGCCCAGATGCAGTTTTGTAATTAATCAGCATTTCAAATGTCAGAATTTTAACTATTATTATTATTTTTTAAACAATTTACTAGTTCGATTGTACATAAATGCGTTCTTGTTTCATTTTATGGTTGGCCTAAAACACTATTCACAAGAAAAGGCTACTTCCAGTTTGTTCTCACGAGAAAATCATTTTTCTTCGAAAAGGAAAAGAGTCCTAAGAGGAAACATTGATTTATATTCCGAGAAAGTTGTGTCATTTATCGAAAACTCGTCTTTTCATTCTACGTCAACTGTGAATGGATGAGCTCATTGTTTTGGTTAGGAACATCTTCATTCAGCGTTCCTCAAAATATATGCTTAATAGTATTGAAAATCATGTAATTTTATTAGTTTTAAATGCTTTTCAACAATCTTCAGACACGAATGGAGTTTCAAATCATATGCGTCTCATTCTCCCTTATAAAAATTTATTATTATTATTAACAAAAAAACATCTTAGTTTTTAAAGTATAGTTAGTCTAAGCGAATAAATTTCGCTACTTAATTTAAGAGATAGTTATTATTACTGAGAACAGGAGCGGCTCTAGGGTCGTACAAACCGGACCCCGTCCGGGGCGGCAATTTCTTAAGGGCGGTATTTGGATCAAATTTGGAAAATATTTTTTTAATTTTACAAAAAATTTGAAGTATTTTCTGAAATATTATTGGGCGTGAATTTGGTATTTCATTTAACGTATCTTATTTTCTTATTTTGTACTCTGTATGTTTAATGTCAATTTTATTTTACATTAAAACTTAAAGGGTTCGAGGCATGAGTTATATATTAAATTATGAAATTTGAAATGTTTACACATCTTTCAATAGTAACTTTCTCCCCATCCAAGAGTGGGATCACAAGAAACATTTCTTTCACCCATACGATGTCCGCTTTTCTAAAGAGGACAAGGTTAATAAGAGATTTTAGTAGATATTTTATTTTAGGACAGGAGATATTTTATTTTAGTCTTGAGTGTAGTTATTATAAGTTAAAATAAACGTTTGTGATTCACACCATCATTAGATAGTTTTTCGAAGATATTGGCTTGCTGAAATGGGCCAATTCTCTTAAATTTTACTCGTTTGAAATTATAACAGAGGCTTAGCTACCACCGTATCAATGATACGAGGACCCCAAGTTTCATGGAACCAAAAATGAGTAACACACACACATCATAAAATGTAAAGACCCCCTCTCTTCCCAAAAGAAGTCACCAAGGAATTTGGATATATGGCCCATTCAGGACTAGCTAGACCAGTGAATCATAACGGGTAATTATGTCCTTAATTTCGAATTATTTTGTATTCTTAGGACAATATAATATTATAATTTTTTGTTTTGGAGTGAGGGCGGCATTTTCCATTCTTGTCCGGGGCGGCAAAAGTGCTAGAGCCGGCCCTGCAGAGAAACACAGTAAACGTAATAAAATAAGAAAGTATTGAAATATTCACGTAAATTCTAAGTTAAGGTCAGAGAATGAATAACTGACACTTTTACTGAAATCTGGAAAGATGAACTGATAGATAGATTTTAACGTAGCACTTAGGCAGTTGGTCCTGTCCAGTAGGCAAAGTGGGTGACTGCCCATAGTGGCAAAATAGCCTGAACTAGTGAGCAAAACATTACATTTAAAACTTTTTTGAAGCTTGAGGATGGCATTTTTTGGTTTACCTATGTCAGTCAAAACACTAGGGCCGATATTGTTTCACAGTATTTCTAGATCTATTGTCCACAGTCACATTTTTGAATATTGGTCAAGTGACTCCTGACACTTTAACCTAGAGGTATTCAAGCTTTTTTTCTGCTGGGCCGCATACATGTGTCAGCTATTTCACGCGGGCCGCATACATATGTTAGTTATTTCACGCGAGTCGCAACATGAGGATAAATGAGGAAGGGGGATAAATGCTTAAGAGATCAAGATAACATTGGAAATTGTGAACATGTAGAAAATTGATCAAAATATTATAACTTCTGTTTTGTTTTATTTAAATTATATATATATATATATATATATATATATATATATATATATATATATTTGTCACTAACACTAAATTAGTAACATGTGAGAAACACTCCTTCACAATTATTACTCCTTCACAAAGAATTTCCCCCAAAATTTTTAATATAATATGTTCTTAAATAAGTGAATTTCTGAGAGCAATGGGCCATGACAGGGCCACTTAAAAAGGCTCAGTGAGCCGCATGTAGCCCGCGAACTGAAGGTTGAGTATCACTGCTCTAAAATTTCACAACACGCCTCCATGAGGACTTAGAGACACGAAAGACATGGCATCAACTAACTCCTCCACATGGTGGACCTTTAGGGCAGTTAGTCCTTTTTATTGCTGATTTTCATAATTTTATCATGGCCTGCTGAAGGAGGGGAGGTGAAGTTGGTTATTTATATTTTAGATTGTTTTGGTTTAATAATTTTAATTTAATTATAATTAAACATGGCTTCAAAATAAAATACAGTTACTCCAAAAAAGGTAGTTCCAGTAATGTTGACTTATATAAATATATTCACTCCTTTAAATTATTGGACTCCTTGTGTCCAATTTTGATATCCGTAAACGCATTGTTACTTCTGAAGTGATTTGCATAAAAAATATAATTATCAGTGTGGTTCTTAAAAGCAATTGAAATCGACTTTTCTGAAATGTTAGTGCTTTAAAAGTACAAAGCTAGTTTCTCAAGTATTAGATTTTTATTAATGCGGATAATGTAAACTGAACATTATTATACTTCACATTAATCATTACTTTCTCATTTAAATGAGTTTAATGCTAAAGAGGAAAGTATAAAAGTGTACATATAATGTAGAATGAAATTAACAGAAGCCTTAAACTATATAAACCTTCTAAATCCTCTCCAATTTTTTGTCGACGGCCTAGTATTGAAAAAGCATGCGCAGGAATTTGAATTCGTGCATGTGAGGAAACAATGGCGATTTAACGATTTTTACTAGACGAAATTGGTCGACAGTATAGTAAAGTACCGAACATGCATACTTAATGCTGGCTCAACCTTTTGTGCCACACACTGATGATAAAAGTGTTCAGTATAAAAATATCTGAAGTGCAAGATATTACAAACCCCTCTTTGTCGTACTTTTTGCAGATGTTCATTTTATTGTGAAACGCATTTGATTCACCGTAGAGGTCATTTCTATGGTCAGTTTTTTCATGATCCTTCTTAATGGAAAGATTTTGAAATAACTGAATATATTGTCCCTATAATTTAGCACATTGTATTACTCTACAAAAAATCATTTTTTTTTGTAATTTTGGATATTTTGCAGATTTAGTTATAAAAATAAAATATAGAATCAATTTTAATTAAATATAAATTTAAAAAAGACTTAAATAAAAGTAGTAAAAATTCTTTTATTTTTTAATACTGCATGATTTTGCATAACAATAACACTTTTTTTATGGAAATGTATTGAACAGAAATCAAACCTATTAGCAGAATATATTCTTCCTGATTAAACCTGCAACTAAGAGCTTTTATTAAAATGGTTAATAATGAAGGACAAATATTTATAGCATCGAAGCATGTGCATTTAACTCATCATCCCTCGTTCATATTTTAAGATTCTCGTAGGTTTAGTAAGCCTCATAACAGGCTTGTGTAAATCCATCAAACGTTCTAGCTCGTTTCGTATAAACAAATGGTTCATTTCCATACCAAGTTAATACAATAACATGTGCTTTGCCAAATAAATTAAATTTTCATAAGCTGATGATGAATTAGATAAACATCATAGTTGCAGTCCTTTATTAAATTACTCTTTGATAACCAAATGAATAATTATAAAACGAATAGCTTCACTTGAGTACATAAATTTCAAACTGTTTCGAATATTTATTGAGTACTTAAAAGGAAATATAAAACGGCAAAATGTCTCATTTTGAAAATCCCTATAACAATACTACAAGCTTTTCAGTCTAGAAAGAAAAAAAAAATTAAGAATATCAATTCAAAAAAATGTTAGATTTTTTCTCCCCTTGAATACAAAATATTATGGAGATCATTTTAATCTATATTTTATTTTCCAATTTTTCTTCAAAACTTCTCAATTTAACCTTCTAACAATTAATTTTAGGTGTAAACTGGTAATCCTTACTTTAGACAATTGATATTATAAAGAGAATTATGATAGAGAAAACGAGTTCATTCACATTGGATTGTGATAATGCATGCAAATGATATATTTTAGAATATCATTTTTAGACCGCTGTCCTCTTTGTTACAAGTGTAGTTAAACTGTTCTGTCAATTTAACGAGTATTGTAATCTTTTGTGTTTCCTATTGATAAAATATCTTATTTTTAAGCATTTGACAACAATGAATAAAAATCCCCGGAAAGACTTCCTAGACTAAATATAATACGAGGGAAGTTCTGAAAATAAGATTCGCGTCATCTTTCTTGAAAGATAAGATAATTCACTACGTAAAACGAACAGGTTATCATTTAAAACAACATTCGATGCCAGTCAAACGACGGAAGTAGCTCCAGAGTTGGAAGAATTATGCATATACAAAGCGCGGAAGAAAAGAAAGTAGCAGCTGATCGGTGAGCCAGAAGTTATTTTACAGATCACACGATAGCAGATAGACATGTATAAGTTCCCAATGGAAGTTCGAGCTGTTATCCAGTATGATTGAATACATACTTGATACATCTATGAGCACCTAGAGACCATTTATTGTGAAAAAGTCATTCATGTTTCATCAAATAGCTGGTTACAGGTATTGCATGCTCAATAAAGGAAGACAGAATGTCGAGGCTGAAATTTGAAGTGGGCATCTTTCCACATCCATAAATGAGAACAACAGAGCACGCTGTATAGTGGCCGTGGTAGCCTAGTGGTCAAGGTATCGGATCGTGTCACGAGTTCGAGCCCAGTACCACCCGCCATATGGGGGAGCGATGCACTTTAAATCTGTCACGAGCTCAGACATCCACCCGATGGTGTAGTGGGGAATGCCAGTTCAGTGTCATCTTCGTCACTTGACCACGGCTGAAAATTACGAGGTCCCTCTCCAAAAGCACTCGCATAGCTGAACAGGGCGACGTTAATATTCCCTCACTCACTCGAAGCTGTGTATTGCTCGTGCTGAGGTACATCACATGCTGCATGATGCGTTGGGTTAAGGAAAGTGTCTGCACGATGAGTGCTGAGAAAATTGACCATGAATCAAAGAATGGGGGAATTGGAATCAGTTTTGAACGCTTGATGTGGTACGCACCGGAGGGAAATATGTTCCTTTTCTTTATCAGTAGGTGCGCACTTTACCGTAGAAACCAATGCCACCTTACTGAAAGCCTCCAAATTCACCGGCGAGTAAAAAGTTCTTACAAATCAGTGCTGAGATGGTACAGGTTATGTGACAATTCCTAGCATCAGACTAAGTTTTATCAGAGGGGTATCTTCAAACTGATTGCACGCTGTGACAAATATCTAAATGTCGGAGGCGATTTCGTCAAAAAATAATACAAGCTGTATATATATCATGATGGGATATTTTTGGCAAAAAAGTCTCCATGTGAAATAAAATGGCAAAACTTACTTCCAGAACGTCCTGCATGCATAATGGCTGTGTCCATGGGATTCTTAAATTCTGTGATTCCGTTTGCCAGAAGGTGATAAACGGCAATGTGTTGACTCTTATAAGCAATTACTTTAGTCAGTTTTTGAAAGAGTTGGGAATCGAAAAGAGCACCATGATAAGACAAGATATTGATTTTAAAAAGTGTTGTATAATGTTTATAAAAATGCATCTGCAATTTCGGATAACACAATTGACACACTTAACCTTTATACCAGTTTCATTATCAGATTTAATCCCTATTAACAAAATTGTATCCTTGAAATTTAAAAATTAGAAGGGAATTTAAAAAACAAAAAATAATACTCTAATTTCCACGACTTCATCTCTCAACAACGATAAACAGTTTCATTTTATTCTTTCGATAGAACATTTCTTTATAAGAAAAGAGTAATATCTCTCGGGTAAGAAATAATATATTAACAATAAATTGATTATTTATAAAACTATTCCACAGTACTTTTACAAATAACTTATTATTATACATATATAACTTATTATTTTACATATATAATAACTAATATTATTTTACTTATATATAAAAATATTCACAATTTTTTATGAATAAAAAGAAATACTAAATAGCTAAAGGCACTTATCACTTTATCAAAAGACCCTAAAAAGATAAGATTAAACATCTATATTTACATGAAAGCCCAATTGCTGAATGGGAATATCAGAACGACATGGGGTTATTTTTTGAAGATACGGTAGAACTTCTTTTAGAGAGGACAGTTTAAAATCTTTGTGAACTAGATAAACGAAGATCCAGAAAATGTCTCAAATTTCTTACTCAGGTCCCTTTTTTCGATGCAACCGTTTCCAGCATATTTAAGAAATTAGTTATCATATCGGAAGTCAGATTTTACGTCTCAGTTTGAACGTGAAGAAGCCCTAGCTTCTCAAATAAAAAATATATATTACATATTTATCTGAATTGAATAGGTTGGATTTTGATAGGCCGGCTATCCTACCTCAAATTAATTAAGAATTGTACTTCAAGGTGCAACCGCCCCCCTCCTTATAACCGTATTAGCCGAGGGATCTTAGTAGCGATATCGGGGCTGACATTGTTTCTATTGAGTCGTGAATTTGAGACTTGTTAATACTGAAGACCTGCTGTGGGCAGTGGCTGAAACACGTTAAATCTGTCGTCACCCAAATTCCACGTACTCTGAGGTAATGGAAAAGCTTGGAGAGAGGATTGTCAGTCAGGTTCAAAACCGAGTTCAACGAGGTACAAAATTATGAGATCCGTCGTCATAAGGCACAGCATAGCTTCAAAAGAATACTTTCTAACAGAGATACCCTTATTAGGCAAACCGACATGTATGTAAAACCTAATGGAAAATAAATAAGCATCTTTAAAGAAAAATTACAAAACACATCGTTTAATATAAACTTTGTGACGATCTTACCCTGGGGTCACTTCCTCATCATCTTTTCAACCTAAAGCTGTAGAAGGGAATGATTTATGATCAAGACTATTCATAATAAATCTAATTTATTATTATCAAAAATAATATTCCAGAACAAGCAATCTATAAAGGGAACCCTTGGAGTTATATATATATATATATATATATAAAGAGAGCAAAACCCTTATATGAATAAGCAGACAAAATCCAAATATATTAACTTTAATCAGTCTTATCTTACTAATTCTAAATTCACTAACTTAATCTAGTAGTTAAAATTCGTCCTTTAGTCACGATGCGTAATTATAATTCTTACCAGAGTAACACTGCTTTCAGTGGCTCCGCTTCTTCTGATCTACGATTATCTAACTCTAACTTTATATACACTAACTAATTTGCATCTCATGGTTTCTTCTTGAGAGGGATGGCTGTGAAATAAACCCAATTGCTGGCACAAATATTCCCCAAAAGGATCAGTAGTTAAAAGTCGAGTAAGGCCCCGTCACAACTTTAATATATTAAATGCTTCACACACACAACACAAATATAAAATTACTAGTATGAGGACTCAATGAATTAATTATTACCCAGGTTTTCTTTTATTTATAGAATTATATTCTAAATATAAATAAAAAGTTTTAAAATAAATTAATCATTAAATTACATCAAATTAACTTTTTTTAAATATGTCTGGAGTATATTTTATCTTTATTTATTCATTGTACTCTCAGAGTAGTGTAGACTTTTCTTTCGATTAATTTCTATATATAAATACTTACATCCACACACATACACAAGGAATTAAATTATAATTGTTCTTTTATTCATCAATATATCAAAAAAATCTCTTCTAGAAATGAATAAACAAAAGTAAGCTAACATTTGAAATAAGTAAAATATATCAATTATAAATGAGTTGCAAATCTATCGTGTTTGTAGTTTTGACCTCAACACACATTAGTGAATAATAGATAAAATAACAATATATATCCCATGCAGACTCACCTTAGTTAATTTTACTTCTATCCAATCTATTATTTATCTTCTCTTAAGTTTAATGAGATAGCTTATATAGAAGACCAAAAGACTTCAGTTTTTGCTTATTATTGAAAAAAGGGAAAATAATGGAGATTTCCTGAAGGAATTAGAATCGATAAATGGAAATATTTAAAATCACATAAAATAACACAGTAAAAACAAGAAAAAATTTCACAAACTGATGCTTACCAAGGAACTTGAGTCTAATTTAGGAGTAGACACACACATTTATATATATATATATATATATATATATATATATATATATATATATATATATATATATATATATATATATAAGCCGTATCGATTATTTGAAAAACAAAGACCCAATCATTAAAAGATGACATTATTTTAACACCGAAAAAATATTAATTAATTAAATCCTGTTAAACCTTAGAAGAACAGCATCTATATTACTAGGACTCAAAAAACTGTTAAAAAAGTTAAGCTAGGAAATGATTTATTGCTGTTAAAATACGTGAAATTAGTTTCAAACTTTTTTTACTGTTTGACGAATTTTTATGCGATCTCAAAATCTCAATAAAAGTCATATATTAATAATTTCCAAGATATTTGTTTTTCAATTTTCGTTCCACAAAAGGGTTTTTTTCAAAAAAAAAAAGCTCTTAAAAATTTACGAATTATCAACACATCATAAAATGGGTTTTTTTTTAAATAGTGTTTTACTCACACCATATCTTCCTTCAGCCTAGTATTGTAGACAAACACTAGGGAAAGTCATCAAGTAAAGGGAATTTTGCAATTTCTCTTTCCAAGGTTTGGCACCAGTGCTATTAACCAGAGCTAAATAAGGGGTAGTCAGCAACATTTCCATATAACGTGATACTCGTCTTTCCTCGTAGTCGTTGGGGAGTGTAGAAAACAGTTCAACATGGCAGATGCATTCTCGATCTGCACCAAGGAGGAAAACAGAGATTCACTTTTTGTTTACGAAATGTGTGATGCGTTCGATGAATACTAACCATCCATTTCATCATTATATCCTCAACAACGAATGCCCTCAGAGGTTGACATCCTTGGACTGCCCGATCATTCACCGTCACATTAAAAAGTTATCTGTTTGAATTGCTCTATTCCTTCGTAGGTCTTGCTTCACGAAAAAACAGCTGTCACCATTCTGCCACTTTATGCAACGAAAAATTTCTGCAGATTTCACACTTCCGCGAATAAAAAGTGAATCACTGCCCTCATTTCCACCTTGGTGCAGATAGACAATGGAGTTGCCATGTTGGACAGTCTGCTATATCCCAATGACTAAGAGGAAATACAAGTTGTATAGAAGTGTTTCCGACTGCCCCTCGTTCAGAGCTGGATACTAGCTCTGTTGTTTAACTTGGAAAGAAAAATTGCAATAATCCCTTTACTTTTTGACTTTCCCTCGTATAAGGGAGGACTACCTGGCCTTTTAAATCTATGAATAGCTCTACAAACTTAGTTTTTGAGACTAAGAGTTTGATATAGTACTATTATTACCATTTCTAATCTAATAACACATTTAAAATTAGTATGGAAAATACATTAGAATTTGTATATATAAAGAGTGTTTTTTTTCCAGGTATAGAAGTTTAAGTTGGCATTACTTTCGAAGATGGCGACCGATTTAACAGCTGTCAAGTGATTTATTCTCAGTTTGGTTTGGCAATTCATCAAAACGATCATCAAGCAAGGCATAGATTAGTCGAATGGGCCCAAAACGAGATTGCCGTTGTTCCCGATTTTCATAAGCGAATTTTGTTTAGCGATGAAGCGCACTTCTGGTTGAATGGCTACGTCAACAAACAAAACTGCCGCATTTGGAGTGAAGCTAATCCACAAGTGTATGTCGAAACACAGTTACATCCAGAAAAACTGACTGTTTGGTGCGCTTTATGGGCTGGTGGAATCCTTCTTCAAAAACGATGAAGGCCACAACGTTACAGTCAATGGTAATCGATATAGAGCCATCATTCCTAACTTTTTCATTCCTGAATTGAACAATCATGATGTCCAGGAGCTATGGTTCCAACAAGACGGCGCAACATGTCACACAGCTCGTGCCACAATCGATTTATTGAAAGACACGTTTGGTGACAGCCTAATTTCACGTTTTGGACCTGTGAATTGGCCTCCAAGATCTTGTGATTTAACACCGCTAGACTATTTTCTGTGGGGCTATGTAAAGTCATTGGTCTATGCGGATAAGCCACAAACGCTTGACCATTTGGAAGACAACATTCGCCGTGTTATTGCCGATATACGGCCACAAATGTTGGAAAAAGTCATCGAAAATTGGACGTCCAGATTGGACTACATCCGAGCCAGCCGTGGCAGTCATATGCCAGAAATCATATTTAAAATGTAATGCCACAAGATTATTAATCGAATAAAAAAAATTCATGTCAATCGAATAATACATCAGCAAATATAAGTGCATAGGTTGTAATACTGCTTTTGTTTTGTATTATTTATTTCTATTATTCTATTTTATTTGTTTGTATAATACATCTTTTGTTTTTCTGAAAGTGCAACCTGTGAACTTTAAGAAAAACAAAAATGTATTATATATGAGATTTTGATAGCATTGTTAATAATAAAAAATTTCAAAACTTTAAGAGTTTATTCATTTCAATCAATAAAAATTAATTTTTGGTTTATGAGTATTGAAAATTCTTTTATATTTTCTTACACTTAAGTCCTGCAAATAATGACAGAATATAACTAAAGGGAAAAATACCTTCTTACTTTCTTTCTAAATATTCATTTTAATTTGTAGCGCTGAAAGAACATTCTTTGTTGAACTGCAATTAGTTTAGTTCTTATTTGTTTTAGTTTGTGTATTAGTTATTCATTCTGATTTTATTATTATATAAAAATATATTAATGTAAGCTATGAAATAAACTGTCCTAAATAACCAATCAATCTTTACCAATTAACCAATCCTGACTGTTGGCTACCAATACTCCTGTATATATATATATATATATATATATATATATATATATATATATATATATATATATATATATATATATATATATATATATATATATATATATATATAATATATATATAATATATATATAATATATATAATATATATATATATATATATATATATATATATATATATATATATATATATATATATATATATATATATATATATATATATATATACTGGCTTTAGATTAATGATCTCTAATAATAACAATGCTATCAAAAAACAAATTTCTAAAGATGTTAGTAACTTCATTACAAAATTAGTAATTAAGTTCAGTTTTCCTATAGTAGCTTTTAATAAATTTAAATGCAAAATTTTAAATGAATTACTGAACATTAACTATAAAACTGATAATGATGTAATCTACAAGAATATTAAGATATAAATTGCCGATCTACAAAATAACTTTATTATTGTTTATGTTGATAATGTTCCGGGTAATTTGGCCATTATTTGCAAGTGGCTTTATGTTAAAATGCAAAGCAAACATTTTCAAAATAATGTTGTTTTTAAAAAATCTAATTCAAGCAAAAGAGAAATTTTTAATCAAATATCTGCTTTTTGTCCACTTATGTCCATAAATTAAGGATAAGGAAGTTCTGGCAAAGAAAGAGACAGATGCAAAACAAATTTGACTTATTTGTAAAGTCCATTTATTAAACAACAGGTAAAGAGCAAAAAAGATGCTATGTGTTTGACATAATTAAAAAAAATTGCGATTTTTTTTCCTGGAGCAAATTTCAAAAAGAACCTATTTACAAAAAAAAGTGTAACATGGTTAGTATGATGGTTAATACAGAGTATGTCTCCCGGACGATGCAATACAGGCCTTACAACGCCTAGGCATGCTGAGTATCAAATTATCAATCTGATCTTGGGGAATATTACACCACTCATCAAGCAATGCTCTCCGAAGTTCCGGTAGACAGGTGGTAGGGGGTTGACGGGCTGCAATTAGTCGGCCAAGCATATCCCACACATGCTCCATTGGATTCAAGTCCAGTGAGTATGCTGGTCAATCCATACGGGTGATATCCTCTGATTGAAGGCATTCGTCTACAATGTTTGCATGGTGAGGACGGGCGTTGTCATCCATAAACAGAAATTCAGCACCCATGGCGCCCCGAAACCAACGTACATGTTGTTCCAGAATGACATCCCAAAAGATGTGGCCTGTCATTGTTACACTCTGAACATGCAGGTCAGTTCTGGAACCAAGAATAATTCCCCTCCAAACGAGCCATCCTGCATCACCGTAACGGTGTCATTCAATGGTGTTCTCTTGGTGGTAACGGGTACCTGGCGCTCTCCATATTAATGTCCGGTGAGAATCAGACTCTAAACTATACCTGGACTCGTCGGAAAACATCACACAAGACCACTGTTGTGGTGTCCACAATGCATGCTTTCTACTCCAGGTTAATCGCAGGCGACAGTGAGTTGCGGCAAGTGGAACACATCTGACAGGCCTACGAGCATATAGACCAATGTGCCCTAAGCGTCTGTACACAATCTGCCTTGAAACTGTCGTACCAGTAGCTGAAGAGATCTGACGAGATAGATCTGCTGCTGTGCTCCGTCTGTTTCTTTTGGCAGTAACTGCCAAATATATATATATATATATATATATATATATATATATATATATATATATATATATATATATATATATATATCGGTCCTCATTGGGCGTTGTAACTCGTGGGCGACCTGTGCTGTAACATCTACTCACATTACCATCATCTTGGAATCGTTGTCAACGCCTGGAGATTCCACTCTGGGTGATTCCAAGTTCCTCGGATACTTTCAGCTGGGTACGCCCACATTCCAGTCGTCCAATAATTCTACCACATAAAAAATCATCCAAATGCTTCCTTTGTGCTATAACTATGCAGTTATTGCACTGAAAGGCTTTTAAAGCACTTGTGAACAATTTTACTCCTTTGCCACCATTCCTTATATACCCCTCTCTTATACTATTGTGACGTACTATCCGTGCCATCTGGTGGCTTCCTGTAATTTGCATATTCTTCTTCAAGATGTGTGTGATCATTCTACAGGTGAAATTTTTATTTTAGAGTTCAATTTCTGTGTGATTCTGAATTATCCTTAATTTATGGACATGAGTGTAAAAAAATAGATTTACATATTTTGGATATTAAATTCCCTCCTATTTCCCTAATTCCTAAATTTCATAAAACTCCTATTAAATTTAGAACTATTACGAATGGTTTTAAAACTTATATTACACATCCGGCAAGAAGCTAAAAAATATTATTCATTCTACATAAGACAAAACTGATAATTCTATTATTGTTAAGAATAGTATGGACATGATTAGGCATATGCTTTATTAATAATAATTTATTAAAAATAATTTCTATTTATACCTATGATTTTGAAGATTCATTTAACTCCATAGATATAGAAGACATGTTTAAAATTCTTAAAATAGTATATGGCAAATATATTTTAAATAAGATAATAAAATATGTGATAAATATATTTCTATTATTCATTTAGTATTAAATGAAACTTATATTTTCCATAATAACTCTTATTATTAGCAAATTAAAGGTTTACCACAAGTTGGACCAGCTAGTAACTGCTCAGCCAATATTTACTTGCATTTTGATGAAAATGATAGTATTAGTTACGAATCTTGTTTCTTTTTTAGATACATAGATGACTTAATTTCTTTTTGTAATATAGTAGACTTTTTTCCTAGCTTTAATTATTATCCCCACTATTTAAAATTATTAAAAACTAATTATAATAATGAGTCAGCTAACCTTTTGGACCTTCATTTAAACGTTAAGAATAATTTGCTAATAAGTAATACTTTTGATAAAAGACTCGATTAATTGTAACATTATAAAAATGCCTTTCTGAGGTATTAACCTACACTTATCAATATATATTTATTTAGAAATATTATCTTAAATTTTATTAAAAGAAACAATAATTTAGATACTGATAATGTATTAAAACATTGTAATTATATATGAAATTTTGCAATAATTGTTTGGAAGATAATTATCCATGTAAATTTATTTTTAAATATATTTCTATATCATATTAAATCTAATTTTAACTTAATTTATTAATTTATTTAAAATATCTTATGTTTAGTTTAGTTTAAAAATATCTTATATGCTTAGTTTAATTGCAAAATAACTATCTGGAATATAATTCTACTTGGAAATTTATTTTTAAATATATTTCTATTTCATATATTAACTATATCTTTAACTTAACTCATAAATTCATTTAAAATATTTTACGTTTAGTTTATTTTAAAATATCTTTTGTGCTTAGTTTAATTGCAAAATAAATATCTAGGTGGTGCCACTGTTTTTTCTTCTTGTACTGACATTTCCATTTTAACACCATTTAGCGCGGGACTTCTGCATAGATGGCTGCTGCTCTCTTATTTATGGTTTTTATTTTTACATGTAAGTTTTTTTCCTAATTTTTTCTACAGAAAATTTTCTCTCAAAGAGAGGAATATTCTTTGAGAGATACATTAATGTTCTCTTTTCATAATTTCATTTTAATCCATTGTCAGGTTTATCACCCACGTGTGTTAGAAATAGGCTTGACTTTTCAACATGGCTCTGTTTTTTTTTCTTTTTCTTTTCTATTATGTCGAAAATTTCTGCTGTTCGGGGAAGATGGATCCGTAAAGCATTGCTTAACCCTAAATCGCTGGCCTAATTCAGTGACAGCTTTAGAAATCATTATAGGTCTCCAGTTTAGTCCGAAGACTCTTTTTGTATCTTCATTTGTTGTGTCTCTTGAACTCCAATTTATTTCTTCTTTGGCATTGTAGGTTTTAGAACATTTTCACTTTTATTTTATTATACTATACATATATATATATATATATATATATATATATATATATAGTCATGACAGTGGTGCGGTATAGGTATCTTCCTCAGATCACTTGACCATGGCTCAAAATTATGATGTCCGTTGCCAATAACCTTCCCATTCCCTCACTCGTATAGATCATATACAGAGAGGGTATTCATTAAGGTCTCGTGTAAAGCAACAGAAGGAATACTGGCAATGGACATCGTGTTTTTTATAACTGCGGACAAATATATACATACATTATGTTGCCTAATTTGAAAGACAAATTCAGATGGATGACAGAAGGCATCATGGGGGCAACAAATCACCATAGAACAAGGGTCGCAAATCCCGTTTAGTCAGTGAAGATCGTGATAAAAGAAGCTGCCGAAGGAGGAAAAGACAGACAAGGGGATGGCCAAACAAATGCGGGGATTACGAGTGCCATGGTAGAGTCGAAGAAACCTGCACTCATGCAAATTTCTCCACTTTTCTCGAGTTTTTGCAGGAAGTACCGATCACTGCACACCAAAATGTATGGCTCATGCAGGATGGTGCACCAGCATATTTTTCGATAGTGGTGCGTAACCACCTCCATACTGCATATCCCAGGAGATAAATTGGGTTCGGAGGACCTGTTACCTGTTTTTCGAATTATTCGAGTCTAAGCAGCACTCTTTTTATAATGTTAAGGCTATAGGAAATCGGGTGTGGTTTTAAATCGAACGGAGAAAAATTTGTTAGATGGGAGAAATTGAACATCATATATCATGATGGTTTAGCAATTACATGTTCATGCGTGTATTTAGAAGATTTTAATACCGGTAAAATAAATTAGTTACTTGCTCCTTATTAGTTCTTCCATATCTCATTTCTTCGGTTTCAACCTTTTTTTATTTCGTTAGCATCGGATATCGATTAAAAAAGGATAACAGAACTTAAAAAGAAAAATTTTTTTTTGAAAACATTTGTATTGCGTTAACTGAAATTTTAATTACCACTATTTGTTTTTCTGATGTGCTCAGATATATTAATTGAATCATTCTGAAAGGTGAAAGAAGTTTTTGAAGATTCAAGTGTTTTTTAGTTATTGTATTTCAATAAAAATTAAATGTATTAGATTGTTTAACTACAACAAAAAACAAGTAAATAAAACATTCAAATGCTAATAAATGGTTCCTTTCATTCGGTAATAAAAAACTTTAAAAAAAGAATTACAGATATTGCAAATGAGAAAAAATCAAAAACATAAATAAGCTTTAAAATATCTTGCAGAAAAAAAATTAGTTGACATTATTAAGTCTTTTTCAACGAAAAAAAAAGATTTCGCAAATAGTATACTGTCAGCATGACTAAGGAATTGTACGTCTGAGAACGTCGAGGAAACAGTTTTACTGTAAGGAAAAAAAAGACTCACACAGCGCGCGAAAAAGAAAAACGATATTTAAAATGTCTTTTTTTTTTAATAAAAACAAACATAATTCTTCATTATTAACTAAAATTTATGAAACACCTATTTTTTTTAATTCCATCAATATGATTTTTCTGGACTCGTTTTGTTCTACTACCAAGGAATTCACGGTTATTTCTTGAAGTTGGTCTCGATAACTTCAATAAGACCAATTAAATGCTTCTTATATAATATATATAACATAAAATATTACATATAAATACGTCTTGTGGATACTATCTTATATAAGATTCTTTTCAAAAGCAGTCTATGGTAGAGATAAGCTAAATTGAGATTTAACTTTTATTATGAAAAATTGTTCGTTATTTTTTCATTTAACAAATAATGAATTTCAATAAATATATTCATACAGCGAGCCTCCATCTTCAATATATTGAAAGTTTCTTCAACCTTTCGCTTCCTGAAACAAATTGCATCGCTAATAACAGTTGTAATTTATGTTATGTACATACGAATCAATACTCAGAATAGATTTTATCTATATATCACACGTATTTCTTAGTGCAATAATGAAATCTTGACGAGAATCAAATATATGTATATTATATATCTATATACAAATATATCTAGAGAGACAAAGAGAGAGATGTTATATCTCTCTTTCTCAGAAGTTGATAAATTTTCTTAGAAACATCCTCACGAATCACTATCCTGAGAAAATAGAAAAGATAATTTCATTGAAGTTTACTTTGATGATAGCTATAAGGAAATTGTTTCTAATTTGCATCTAATTCATCTTCAAAACTTAGTTTATGAAGTGGACTTAAATTCTCGAAATATTTCTCAATTCTATTGTCTGTGAGTACGATTTATGGAGAAAAGCAAGTGAGTAATTGTGTTCTATATATAAATCTATAAATAACCAATTCTATAATTAAGCAAAATTTTGAAATTGTATCAGTCCTAGAGTACAAAATCCCATTTCAAAATATCAAGAGCCAACATAAAAGTAATAAAATATGAACGGTTTCAAACAAAATTAAAAATTTATAAAATAATGTATGTATGTATATATAAGTAACGTATATAAAGTGTATACATATATGTATTGTTGCAGCCAATTCTTTCATTAGTCCAATTTATATTATTACTGCTTCCATTGGAGCTAACAAAATAAATAAATGTGTTTCTGTATTAATCCAATAAATGTTCTCTAATCTTTAGTTAGTAATGATGAAGTTTTATTTTTAGTAAATACTCTAATATTTTCCTAGTTACCTGATTAAAGATGAAAATTCGCCTGGAATTTTTATTAAAGCCAAAACTCTTATGAGGTAGTCTTCTACATTTTAAGGAACCCTTCATTAAATTTTATCGTAAATTATTGATTCTGAATAATGTTTACTCTCTCTCTAATATCCATTTTCCAAAAAAAAAAATATATCCATAATTAGTGCAAATAACATGTGAGTTTTGTTACGTTCACAAAACGTCATTTTAAACGGATTAAGTGGGAAGTTTTTTACAGAATGATAAACGTTTGCAACTTTTTCTTCTTTTGTAGCAGCAGATTGTGCCCTTAGATTTAACAATAAGACAACTAGGTGCGAAATCAAAATACTTTTGTAATATTTGCTCTTTAAATGTGACGTTCGAATAATTAAAACAAGTAAATTATTATCAATTTTATGATCAAACTTCTACGTTATTTTTGAATTTCCAATATAGATTTTAGTATCGTGCGTTTTCCAAGTTTATTGAGAGAATTTCTATTTCGTTCATATTCTAATTTAATTTTTTTTAATTCAAACACCATTTCAACACTACATCCATTTTCCTCTTATTCATCTTGGTACATCTTTTGCGTCAGTTTTAAAGCGGGTTCTCACGCGTATATATAAGGTATATATAAGGTTCTTTATAATGTTGCCTGATTTGAGAACCACTTTTTGTGAACTAAATGTACAAGTAGACACTACAAACGTTGTACAATTGAAAAATAATGTCCTGTTTTTCAAATGTACTCGTTATATTAATATACATACAATTTTTTTTACTTCCATTCAATCCTTACTTGAGCTACAAATTGTGGGGGTATCCTAGATTATAAGTTAAACAAAAAAATTTTAAAACAATAACAGTTTATAAACTTTTAATAAATAATTACATGAAATTGTTTGGCAAGTTCCCTATTCATCACGGTAACAACTAAATTGTATATGTTGCCGATATTTAAAATGTAATAGGCAACTATATCCATTGCAAATATTCAATAATACTAGTACGAAGGATTAAGAGAATTTTCCCATTATATCCAATTTCTATAAAAACTAATGAACAGATTTTAACGAAATTTCGAAATAGGTATGCATTTACAAAAGAGAAAGAGATTTACCGTTGAAAAGTCAATTTATGTACACATGACCATCAGAAGCTCATAGTTCAGAGATAGTCCAAAATCTGATCTACGATCGAACATCGAACTGGCCAGAAAGGTCAAATAGTTTGATGTCACACTAGACTGGAGGCAGTAGAAGACTCCCTAGGGCATTCGATTCAATTCCTACAGCGAGGCATTTCAAAGCTTGTGGAGGATTCTCGGAGGGGGATGAAGAAATGCAACTGTTCCCCCAAGAGTGCCTCATACATGCTTAATAGGGTTAATGTTAGAAGATTTGATTGGCTAATCTATGCGGTGAATATCCATTACTTTTCAGATAATCGTCGACTAGCTGCGTGTATTATAAACGATTAACAGGAATCTAGTAACGAATGCGTCCCTGAAAAGCCGAACCTCTCAGAAATGATTGTACTATTTTCTTGTTCTACCCTTTATCATTTTGATAATAGCTAAGAAGAATTTCCAAATGCATTCATAAAAAATATTTAGAAATTGTATTAAATTGCAATGTGTTTTATAATTTCAAAAGAAATTAAATTGGGGAATTTTTTTCAAGTGATTCAGAACATCTTTTCAGGGAAAACAGATTTCAAATGCTCATTCCTCCAGAATCATTTTCTACATTTAAGTCTTGAAATTTGGAAAAGTTATTACTTATGAATTTTCCTGATTTAATTTTAAAAGTTAATTAACAGCCCTGAATGTGCAGTGAAAAAAATCCAAAACAGCTTTTCAAAACATTGAAAGCACACAATATTTCTTTTGTATTCAACGTCTCGTTTAAAACTTTAAAAAAAATTCTTACATTTCTTTTGAAAAATTATTAACATCACTATTAAAGCCTCTCCGAGAAAATGTGTTAGACAAGATATTCCTCATCAAATTTATATTAAATGAAAAATTACTATCTCTTTCCAGTGGCTTAGGACATTTTATGTATTTGTGGGGAAAATATCTATTTCAAAACACAACACTAACAAGATGCAGTATCCTTGAATTGTTTGTTATTTGTGATATATGAATTTTTTACATTTATTTTTCTATTCGTGCCTTTTTACTAATCTTCTTGGGGGAAGACGCTTCTTCAACGGTTGTTTGAGTTTAAAACCGTCTTCTGTAGAGAGAATTCGACTTTATGCTAATTTGAGTGCTATTTAAACTCTAGCAAAATGAGTGTTAAAGTTAACTAATAAAGTGAGAGGCTGCTAATAAAGTGAGATTAGCGACAATACAATCGGAATTCTTGGTGTTCTCGAAAAGATGCTTTAGACAGGAATATCCAGTTGATCCGGGTGAGACCTGACGAGTGCTATTACATAGGATCACACGCAGTAAAGTGCATAATTATTAGTCTAAGGAATTTAGGGCATCCACGGCCTTCTCAATTTATAACATTGCTTGATAGTAAATTGATAGAACCAAATAAACTTAGATATTTTTATAACAATGTCTATTCATTCGATGTCCCAAAATTCACCGGAAACCAAACATAATTAATTTATGAAAATATTTGGTTGAAAGATAATGTTTTACTAAAGAAAAGTATACGTTCCAGTGGTACACACATGTTACGCATTATTGCTGCTAATCGCTGTCTTCATGGTCCAAGAGCTTTCTTAAGGTATCCGACTACGTTCGGAACGGGGATTTTCAAAAGCGCATAAATGCTTACTTTTCATGATGTTTAGCGTCACTTAAATTAGAATATATGCATAAAATTGTTTTTAGGACATTTGACAAAAAACATTTATTTAAATACAATATTTTGGCAAAAAATTAACTTAAAATAACCTTTATTCAAAATGTTCTAAAAAATGCTTCTAAAATACTAAAATAATAAAAATATTTTGCTTATATAAAGTAAAGACTTCTCCAGAGAGTCTGAACTAATTTTAAGAAAAAAACGCGAATAGTTATTTCAATTGGTTGTAACTCTGAAAATAATGTGAATTTTTCAAAACTTCTTGTTTTACCTCTGTAGAGAGGCCTGAGCTATATACGGGCAAAATATTATTATAATAGATCCATTTTTAACAAAAGGAGAACATTTGGAAAAAGGAATATTCTAAGTTAATTTTTTGACAAAATATTATATTTAAATACATTTTTTTTGTCAAAATGTCATTAAAACAATTTTATACATGTATTCTAATCTGAGTGACACTAAATACCATGAAAATTATCCATTTATGTACTTTTTTAAAATCACGGTTCCGAACGTAGTCGGATACCTTAAAAACAAAATTTATTAAAAGACATACAAAAATTACGCTATAAAAACAATTATTAGTCTTGTACTTACCTATGGATCTGAAGTCCAAGATCAAAAGCTGTTCAGTCTATGATTTAGTCAAATCACAGACCGAACAACTATCCATCTTTGAGCGAATAGTTCTTAGATATATTTTGGTGCTGTAAATGAGAATGGATTGTGCAGACAAATACATAATTTTGAATAATTAAGCTATTTAAGGTAGTAATGATATTAAATACATCAAGATTGATCGTTTGAATTTTTCAGATCACATGCTGTATAAACCCATCATCCTTGACGTTTAGAATTTTCAATTACAAACCTATTGGAACTAGAACTAAGGATATGCTCGAATTGAGATGCTTTAATTGTGTAGAGGATGATTTTAAAGTTTTAAGAGTGACTAATTGGGAACCTGTCACTAAGCGGAGATAGAATTAGAAGAAGGATCTTGAGAAAGTCTTGGTCCATCCAGGGCTGTTGTGTCAATAGAAGAGGATATACACATTTTAATTTATACATTTTTAAGTACATTAATATTTAAAAAATGAGGAAATTATATGATAGTATCATTAAAAAAGAACATACAATGATCTAAGTCAATGAAAAAATACAAATTTAAAGGATACTTTTATACTTAAATGTATCATAAAATCATTGCATTATACGTTATAAATAATACTTTAAATCTAAATATAACATTTATTTGCTTGCATTAAATCGGTTTCTTTCAATTTCACATAAGAACCACAAATGAATAAATAAAATTTTTCTTAAAGAATTAATTCGGTTTTGCACTACCTTATTATGAAACAAAGTATTTACTTAATATAAAGTGACGGTTATTATAATTTTACATTAAATATTTTGCTGCGGGCCCCCAAGATGATTTTTATGCTTTAAGGATTATAGGAACATTTGTAAAAGTTATAAGAACAAGCATGCATTATAGGATATATTTTATGAAAAGAATTGCATGAAATAAATTCCAAACAAAAAGATAAATTAAAGAAACCATTGATCCCCATGCATTGTTCAAATTTACAAATGCATTTATCAACATCAAATGCTTTCATTCGCCAAACCGGTGCAAAGCAAGAAAAACTAAATAAAATATAAAACATGGAAATGGAAAAAATCCCGATGTGTGCGAATCATCAGAGCACTAGAAATTTTATATATTTTTTTAGTTATAAGTGCTTGCTCAAAAAGGAATTCAATAGCCGTAAGGGATGAATTCAGAATTATTTAAAATACGATTTAATTCTTTCCAAATAGAAAAATGAACAAATATTTGAACAACAGCATGTTTAACTAAAAGATGTAACAGTTTCGCTTGAAAAATCGGTAAAATATGCTTCAAAAGTTGTTTTTCCTTTTTAACTATAAAATATTAAAAGATATATCTTTGAAATATATTTTAAAAAAACATCGCGGAAACTCAACATTCAATTTTATTGCGAGAGAGCAAAGATGGTAGTTTGGCTGTGAGCCATGAAAATATTCTTTTTTTCCTGTTATTACGAGGTTTTTCTTTTTTATGAAATCTCGAATGATGCATAGAGAAGATTTTCAAGTAATAACTTTTCTGTTATTGTATCGAAGAAATCATAGTATATATATATCCCGGGTAATAAGGAATGAAAGAATATTAATAAAAGTAATAGAACGGAATAGAAAATACATTTTTTGTAAGAAAAATAGGGTTTGTTTTAACTATCGTCAGTTTCTATAAAGCAACTTAAGGGTTGAACGATTTTGGAAAAAAAACAACTTAGAAGTTGAATTCAATAATCTTTGTTTATTTTCAAAATACTTTGAATATTTCCTGTTAAATTCTGAAATATACTTTGTCAACTTGAACTCATCTGATTAATGTCGTTGGTTATGTCATTAACACAGTTATTCATATTTTTGTTTTATCATGTTTTTCGGAGGTGATCTTTATTATCAATATATTATTAAATCAATTGGATACAATTTTCCAAACACAAACGTTCATTTTCTATCAGTTTTTATAATTCACACATTTCTAGCCATGCTTTTTTAAATTAAACATATAAATTAACATTTTCAATCTTCGAAAGAGATTCTGACTTATAATGCATATAAATAAGATTGATATTGTACTTATATTGTACTGGAAGTTATTTTCAGAGATAATCCAGTATACCTTAAAAAAATTGTCAAAGAACTTGTACAGCTATTTGTTTGCCTAAAATAGCATTGTAATAGACCATCTTCGAATTAAAAAAAATCCAATAAAAGTTATAATTGATAAATAAACCATTTTCTGGGCAAATAAATGCTAAAAAAACACTGTTATAATATTTCAAATAGAATATTTCTTAAAACAAAGAAGAACTGTAAACTACAAAAACATTTAAGGTATCCGACTACGTTCGGAACCATGATTTTAAAAAAGCACATAAATGAATGATTTTCATGGTATTTAGTGTCACTTAGATTAGAACACATGTATAAAATTGTTTTAAGGACATTTTGACAAAAAGAATTATTTAAATACAATATTTCGGCAAAAAATTAACTTAGAATAACCTTTTTGCAAAATGTTATCCTCTCGTGAAAAATGGTTCTATTATAATAATATTTTGCCCGTATATAGCTCAGACCTCTGTACAGAGGTTCAACTATGATTTTTGAAAAATTCACATTATTTTCAGAGTTACGACCCATTGAGATAATTATCAGCATTTTTTTCTTAAAATTTCTCCCCTCTGTTGTCGTAAAGCATGTGGATAAACCTACTTCTAAGTTATATATTTCAAAAATTCTAGTTGAGCCTGTACAGAAGTCTGAGCTATATATAGGCAAAATATTATTATAATAGAAGCCTTTTTCGTAAAAGGAGAATATTTTAAAAATTGGTCATTCTATGTTCATTTTGGTCAAAATATTGTATTTAAATAATTTTTATTGTAATACTATTCTTAAAACAATTTTATATACATTTTCTAACCTAAGTGACACTAAATATCATAAATATTATCTATTTATACGTTTTTTGCAAAATCACAGCTCCGAACGTAGTCGGATACCTTAAGGAAACATAAGCAGTAAAATAATAATGATTATATTATCAAAATATCTAGCCAACATCACCGACGAAATATATCTGAATATTCTAATATTAAATCGCTGTCCTACTACGAAATTAAAGCATACATCAATATTTCTCTCTTCCTGAATTCTCCGTATCACTCGTAAAACTGTTCATGTAGTATGTACCAGTTATTTCCAATTACTAAACACGACGTATCTTCCGTGGAACCAAGATCCAAACTCATAGAAATCGCCTATTGAATCACCCATGAAACATGAAAAGATCTAAGAATAATAAAATGTTTCCTCAACACACACAAACTGAAAGACTATTTTTATTTCATTCCTTTGTGCTTGCTCTAAAGGTATTAACTACAATGAAAATAAGACATTTATGCTAAATATATACATAAAAAAATGAACAACAAATATATCGTAATGAACTGCGTTGCAAATAACTAATGTTATACAATCGTGGAACAGAAGATCCAAAAATATGTGTTTTATATCCTTTGAAGATATCTTTCAAAAATTATTTGGTGGTCACATAAAACTGTCGATTTCAAGTATTGTGTTCCCATTCATTTTCGCTGACATCGATGATTGATATGCAAGAGTTTTCTTTTTGATAAAAGATGGTTGTTGCTTGCTGTCGTGTAGTACTGTTTGAAGTAAAAAAATATGTTATTTTGGAAATACACCACACACACACACGAAATAACTAAGAAAATTATAAAGGTTATTTTTCTGCTAGGAAATAAATGCTTTATTTTTCTTAAAACTATAAAATGGATGAAAATTTTAATTTTCCATAAATGGTATCTAGTCTTTATTTATCACATTTGAATGGTATACAAGGTGTTGCTGCATTCGTCCGACAAATTCAGAAGGAAGATAGTAGGCAGGATGGGGACTACGAATCACCATAGAACAGGGTTTGCGAACCTTTACGAATCAACGTGCCATTTTTTCTAAAGAAGTGTTTAATGAGGTATAGACGTGCCGTGAAATAATTTTGCCTTCTCTTTATTGGGAAAATAATAAAAATATGTAGCTAAATTGGGGGGAGTCATCTGCCAAACGGCTTCTAAGCAATTAATTATTTTTGACAAGAGGATTTGTGATTTGTTTTCAAAATACAGTTCGACAAACGATGTTCTGCATACCACTATACCAGAACATAAAACACATACCACCTTGTCGCTTTTACTAATAATGCCATGCATCTCGTTCCCCCAAATTTGAAATTCTCTGTTACACTTACTATCTTGTACTTTCTGTCCTCTTGCTGAACTAGCCATGTTAAATAACTGCTAAAAATCGTAAATGTAGCACAGATAAACTTTAGAATACAGTAGTGTCAATGAAATTGACTATTCTAAGCGTAGACGGACTTAACACACAAAAAATTGTAGTCTACGACGTAACTATGGCAAGACAATAACAAACAAGTGTGCTTCATACCTATCCGCGACCAATCACTCGCGTTTGTTCGTAATACTTCATAGTGAACTTTGAAATAAAATGCAAATCATTTTGATTACTGGCATCCCAAAAACATTGTGTCACGTGCCCTCAGTGGCACGCGTGCCCCTGGTTCGCCATCTCTGCCATAGAACATAGGGTCGCAAACCACATTTAATTTGTGTAAACCAGGATAATAGTAGACCTCCTCGTGTCACGATCCTTCAATCACGAGAGTAAGAGAGTTAGGGTAAGAATCAGACATTTCTCAAGTTAAACAATTTTAGATCTCACTTATTAGATTTCATAAGAATACTGAGAATGCACACTATTAACTAAACCCGAGGAACAATCAAACTTATTAAACGACCTATAATATAAGTATGAGCCCTTATCTATTCTCCTGAACGCTCTTGTTGCAACACTTGCTCAATCTTTCCATCTTGGATTAATAATACTTAGTGTGACCAGCGGTCGCTCACACTATGCTTTCTTCTTATACTAAATTTTCAACCACCATGACCTACTCCACGACTAGAATTTAAATAGAAGCTTGCATTTACATAAAACAACGTTATCTCTACGGAAAGCGGTTTTCAACTAAAATCACAGTTAAAAAGAGTATTTTACCCAAGATGATTAGTGAAAGCCCGAATAGAACCCGGACTTCAGTCCCTTTGATTTCTTCTTCTGAAGCCACCTGAAATCCCTTTTGTATGAAATTCCGGTGATTACAGTAGAGGATCTCATGGCCCGGAATTTGCTTGAACGTGTCCGTCAATCTTTCTTCAGTTGGTGTCGGCTATGTTGTGACCAACGCGACCGTAATTTCGCACAATTCTTGTGCCAATCACTTATCGTTGCATTTCTGAAGTCGAGCTGTGATGTATTGTAATCATGCTTTACATCTAATAAATGTATTTCTTACCCCTTACCACCCTTTTTCATTCCATTGGAGATCACACCCTTCATAACTGTGTTTGCGAATTATTCCTACTAAAGTAGTTAGAGCATCGGACTCCAGACTGGAAGACCTGGGTTCGATGCTCGATGCCACCAAATACCCTCCGAGTACACAAGGAGTACGTGATCGCTAAATCAGTGGGTCCGAAAGTCTTGTGGTAGGTCACAGCAGAAGCCACGGGTGTAGCGGCTGGAGAATATTCCCTCCTCCCTCGAGTTTCATGCCTAAATTATGGAGGTGATGTCACCATCCATCCGGTAAGAAGTCCAACCTGTCTCAGGCTCTGGCAATTGTCATTCCTTGCATCCGAGAAGGACACGACAACAACATCTCCTACTAAAGGCGGTTTTCAACCCAATGTTCTATGCTAATTTATCGTCCCCATGCTGCCTACTATCACCCTTCTGTTGGTCGAATTCAGAAATACCCTGTGTATTGGAATCCGATGTAATAAGAACAATTCAAGAAGTATTTTAACTCAGTTATCAGATTCTTATTTTTTTCTAAAAAAATTATAAAATTGAAAGTATAATTGGAAAGCATAAAAGCTCCATTATCAGGTAAAAAAACAATCAATTTCTTGGTTACTTACTTACGATGTTGAATCATCAAATCAATATGTATTTCTCTTTTTCGTTTGTAAATAAGTAGTTGGTGCCTCTGCACACTCTTTACCGGCAATATGAAACTCAGCAAAAGCTAATTAACTGTCGTCAGCATCGGACGTTAATACTAACAAAACTCCCCTAAGCCGATAACCACCCTTACTTATAACTGATTATTAATTATTATGTTGTCATATTAAAAATATTCATAAAAGATTTGTCCGTCATTGTTTAATCGTCGAGTTCTGCATACGTATAATACAAAATATTCAAAAACATTTTAATCTTGATTCAATAAATTTCTTCAAAGAGACAGAAATAAGGTGAAGTAAATTAAAGAAGTTTTATTTTTCGAAACTAAATTAAATTTGTAAAATTATTATTCACGCCACCGTCACATTTTTAAATTTTCATAAAAAAATTGCAACCAAATTGAAAATTCTAGTACGTAAAAGACGTGAAAGAACAAGTCATTTATTAAGTAATGTATGTAAAGTCTGCCTTTTACCTCAAGATTTCCTTAAAAATATCATCACTATCCATAAAGAGTTTTCAAAACCTTTCACGTAGAATCTCATTTGGCTCTAAGCTTAATGAGTCTGCACTTTAATAATATAATTTTTTTGGTTAGATAATAGATGTTTTTGTAAATAGTTCATGACTGTGTAAATGATTTGAGTGTGTTCTGCATTGAAAAGTCTTACGTTAACTTTCTCTCTTCCGTAGCATAACTTAAAGCAAAGTGAGCTTTTCTAATTTACGTTAATTAAATTTTAAGGTTCAGAAAAATGTACAGAAAAATTCCATTTTTTAAAAGACCTCACTCCGTATTACACAGCTAGAAATACTATTTACATATTCTTTTGATATAATCTTACTTTTCTTGTTACTTTTACATTTGAACATTTTACTCTCATAATATTGTGCTATCCAATTTCTGCTCCTCTAAATAAGAGAAATGTTTTCTGATGTTATGGGGGTAATGAGTTAGAAAGAAATTATTAATTTTAGAAAACAATTGATTTTTTATTCAATATAAAAAAGCTACATAAAATGAACGAGTCAATAATGTGTTGCTTTACGTCTTGGTGCAATGTTGGTATTTAGCAGCGAAATTATACTTTTAAATTGTGGATATCATTTGTGAGATTCATCCAAGTTGTTACCTACAATCTTGTTCAACTTTCGACATTCTGAAATGAGTTGAAATACCTTCCATCCCCATCCTTAAACCCTTCTCTGTCGTATTTCTTTACGAATTTTTGACTCCGAAAAATTATTTTCTTAACGAAATTAATATATATTCTATCCTAAAGTGAAAAATGAAAATTGTTTTTATGGGCAAGCAGTTTCTTACTTGTTTTATAGTTGGAAAAATATGCGATATTCTGTTTACTGATCTCCAGTTTTTCCTCTGACATGCATCTTCATTTTAAATTACACTGTGTAATATAAATATATTAATTCTACTACTTTGAGGAGTTTATGATAAATATCTACAAAAGTTAATAAAAGTATTTGTTTAAACTGATTTGGAATAGTTTATTTATATAATATTTTGAAAAAAAGTACCTTACCCTTAAAACAGCAATACAATCAATACATGCTTGGACATCAGAACGTAAAATTCACATTTATTATAAAACCTAAATCAAGTGTTCATATTGTTTTTTTCCTACTTTGTCAAACAAAATTTTGATAATAAAGATCAAAATTATCTTGAAGGGTTTTATTATATTTGAAATTTTAACACATATCACGAGATTCATTAGAAGCTATCAGTGTTAGATTCCAGGAGAGAAATCTTTCTGCGATAATTGTGAAGAAAGTTATACTAGTAAGGCCATCTCGTAGAAATTTTCAAAAATATCACAAAAATTAAAAAGACGTGTAAGTAGAGACGAATTTAGTTTCAAGAATAAAATTTTTCTTTGCGTCACATGCAATGCAATGCCGAAAAAACGGGCACAAAAACGCCGAATGTATGATATGCCAAGCCAACAGAGAAAGGTTAAATCAAGTTTATAAGTTTTAGATAAAAAAAATTCAATTGGCTCTGATCCGAAGATAGTGCTATTACCTAAATGTCTTACGATTTCTTTATTTCAGAATTCAATCTCCCATACTGCCTTTTTAAGTTTAAAACACGGCTAATTTAAGTCTGTGACATAGTCCTATATTGCAATCGGAAGAACATTGTAATGATGGAGATAAGTAATCATTATCAACTTCTAATGGAAGGCTTGACCTTAAAATCTAATTTCATTCCGAGAATTATCTTCTCAGAGTTTAATTCCAAAGTATTTCACCTCTCTCCATTTATTCAATGAATTCTAAAATTTTATCGATCACATTTTCGATCGAAAGATATTTATATATAAAATTTAATATCTCTTCCGAACACACATTTCAGTTTCCACACCTTGGATGTATTTTATAAAGACATTTAAGTAAAAAGCTCTTTTTTAATACTTGTATTTATGCAATTTGGCATATTATTCAATAGTTCTCTTGGAAATGAACCATTTTTTTAAATTATCATTATCATTAAGAAACGGATCAGGAATAAAACTATACTAATTGTTAATTCTTATATTCAAGAATAACAATATATATATTGAGGTATGTAGCTCTAAAGAACTAAGTAAAGTTCTAAAAAATGTAAACATCAGAATAGTATAAATAGGTACATTTAAATTAAAATATTCAATCTATTAAAAACATTTTTCAAGCATAGACATCTATTTTATTTTCAGGAATTTGAAGATATTTTAAAGTACTGAAAATGTTTATTATTATTACATGTATGAGACGCTATATATATATATATAAAAACTTCAGAAATAAAATTTCGCTTTTCTTATCGATAGAAATAATTTCAAATGTTTATATTACTTGATAATTAAGTATATTTGCATTCAAAATTCTAATTTGAAACCATTTTTAAAGTAGTGCTCAAGAACAAAAAAAAACATACGAGATAAAGATATTTTAATATAAGAAAATATATATGTGAAACCACCACAAACATTCTAATTCTAAGAATGAATGTTATCATTTCTGGGAAACGAGATACTCAAATGATTAACGATAAATATCAGAGGCAGTTACAGTGTCATTTTAAAATTTTTATTTCTCCCCCTTGGTAAGGTCACTACCATAATAATGCTTTTCCATTTCATATGGGGTCGTTTCTTAATGTATTATTTAGATAGACTGCAAGACTCAAGCCAAAGTCCCAAATTATCACTTGCGGAATTCCAAAATGCATTTTTTTAAATTTTATAACCAACTGTGAAAAAAATATATGAACAATAGGAATCGTTTTGTTTAACGGGAAAAGGAGAAATTTAAATAAATTCTTTTTTTTTTAACCTTACAATGATGAAAAGCGAAAACATTAAAGAAAATTTCAGTAAGTAATTGAGGGTCACAGACAGACACTTCTTGAAATAAAAAAGTTAGGATATTCAACTTAACCTGTTATATGTACTGTTTCAAGACATTATCCTATGATTCTTAATAACGTTAATGCATTAGATTCAGTTACGGCTCTCTTAAAAATAAGCTCACTTTATTCTGAATACAAGATTGAATACATAATAACTGAACAGAGAAATTTTCCAAAATGTTGAATTCATTCCAAGCTAAACGATTCAATAAATTTAACTAAATTTCATCACCGAAAAAATTAATTTTTTAAAAAAGTAAACAGAATATATAAAGGGTGTTTTTTTAGAGGTATAGAACTTTAAATTGCAATAAAACAACGATGTATTATTCGATTGACATGAATTTTTTTTTTTATTCGAAAGATAATCTTGTGGCATTACATTTTGTTGTTTTTGTTGACTAATTCCTCCTGTCTAGCCGCAGGCTAGACCAGGTCCATGAGCCCAAGAGTCCTCAGGAAATCGTACACCAAAAGAGGACTGGAATAGATGTCCTCCCTTTCAAGTCCTGCACAAAACAAAAGATGATCTGGAGTTGCCTGTACCTTCTCTTTGGCATTACATTTTAAATATGATCAAGCAAGGCGTAGATTCGTCGAATGGGCCCAAAACGAGATTGCTGTTGTTTCCCGATTTTCATAAGCGAATTTTGTTTAGCGATGAAGTGCACTTCTGGTTGAATGGCTACGTCAACAAACAAAACTGCCGCATTTGGAGTGAAGCTAATCCACAAGTGTAGGTCGAAACACCGTTACATCCAGAAAAACTGACTGTTTGGTGCGCTTTATGGGCTGGTGGAATCCTTTTTCAAAAACGATGAAGGCCACAACGTTACAGTCAATGGTGATCGGTATAGGGCCATGATTACTAACTTTTTCATTCCTGAATTGAACAATCATGATGTCCAGGAGCTGTGGTTCCAACAAGACGGCGCAACATGTCACACAGCTCGTGCCAAAATCGATTTATTGAAAGACACGTTTGGTGACCGCCTAATTTCACGTTTTGGACCTGTGAATTGGCCTCCAAGATCTTGTGATTTAACACCGCTAGACTATTTTCTGTGGGGCTATGTAAAGTCATTGGTCTATGCGGATAAGCCACAAACGCTTGACCATTATCAAGACAACATTCGCCGTGTTATTGCCGATATACGGCCACAAATGTAGGAAAAAGTCATCGAAAATTGGACGTCCAGGTTGGACTACATCCGAGCCAGCCGTGGCAGTCATATGCCAGAAATCATATTTAAAATGTAATGCCACAAGATTATCTTTCGAATAAAAGAAATTCATGTCAATCGAATAATACATCGTTGTTTTATTGCAATTTAAAGTTCTATACCTCTAAAAAAACACCCTTTATATGTGTGTGTGTGTAAACTAACAGATTTCGAAGCTATCAGTCATCAAAAATTAATAAACGCAATAACTACTTTCAAATATAAAGTAAATGCACCATATTTCTTTACCTCTCAAAGTATATCGTTGTTTGATAAACAGTTATGTTCATCCTGTATTTAGATTTCCGTGTTATTCTTAAGTCAAATTATAGTAGTATTAGTTGCTAGGGTTTTAATATTGACATCTAATAAACCTGAGAAGTAGAATGGTATTTTTGTAAGATATACGCGAATACGCGTTTCTTTCCCTCTGAAAACTGGACTATGACGAAAGCATTGCAAGTCCATACTCAGTAGAATACTTCTAGGACATCAATCACAAAAGAAGACTTTTTCATATTTATATATAAAACCTTCCTAGTATAAATTATTTTGCAGAATTATTATTTAGTACGAACTCCAGTACAAAGTTCCGGTCTCGAAGTATTATTAATTAGAACTCCACTTCCGCGTTTGTGGTATTTACCACTAAGGTAAGAACTGAAAACTATATATTTATATATATACACTTTTCAATTCCAGTGATATCAATGATATTATTAATTTTAGTAATTTTAAAAGTAATTTTAGAAAATCACAGTAATTATAATCTTAATATTAATTTTAACAATTTTAAAACTCTCATAGATTAAAAGAAAATTACATTAATTTGAATGGTTCATTACATAAACAAACTAAAAGTCTGCTTCAAGAAGGCCTGTGCTAGCAATAGTTTGGATAACTTATATTTGCTCGTTTATGAATATAATTATACTATTAATAATGATCATTAAATTTTTAGATGAATTGATGATCCAATTGATTTTGGTAAAAATAATAGTTTTAATCCCAATATTAATTTTTATCCGGATTACATAAACTTAGTTAAAATTAATCATAGTCCAATTAAAACTAATTACTTAGATGTATCATTTTATATTAAGGATTATAAATTACATAGTATTATTTATGATAAAAGAGATGCTTTTAATTTAACATTCTTAAAGTGCCATACTGGTATTCAAACTTATCTGTCTCTATATATAGAAATATTATTTTTAACTATATTTATCGTAATAATGTATTAGTTAGGGATAAATCTAATATATATTTAAATTTTAATAACTTTATTAAACAAGGTATTGAACATGGGTATCCTGCTAACTTTCTCTACAATTATATTTCTAATAGTTCTCTGTGAAATGACAATATGTATTAATATTAGCATTTTTAATTAATTATACACTTATTCAATAGATGGCGCCACATGTTTAATAGATTAATAGTATTATATTTTATTTAAATAGTCTTGTGTATGTTTTGTAATCTTTTATTTTCTAAAAAGTTTTATATCAATATTTATGGTTATTTAAATGTACATATATATATACTTTATATTATTCTATCATAATTTACTAATTTTACTTTTATGCGGTATTGCTTTTACTCTTATTGTATTTGGAGATAAACATAACATGTTGCTATACTCATGAAGTAAGTTTTACTATCTACGTTATTTTGCAACCACTTTAAATATATATTCTAGTGAATACTAGCAGGCTATACTTTTATTGTTATATTTTAATGGTATCGTGTATTTTATTAGTAATATTTAAATTTCTCCTAATATTATTCTTTCCTTTCCCTTAGGCTCAGTAATATAGGCAAATTATAGGTGAAGGTTGGCTAGCCCTAAGACTTGTTTAAACTTGCAATCTTGGTTTCTAAGGCCAGGAGTTTGTTATTGTACTACTGAGGCTAATATTTCCTACTATCTTGACTAGTTATACTTAGGTTTTATAGCTACTTGTATATATATATATATCGTAATGTAGTTTTGAAATTTCAGATTTCTTTTAATCTCACAATTCATGCAAGTAACTGAGTTTAGTTGTTTATGTCATATTCCTTCAGTTTATGTCATTATCTACTTCATTAGAACAAATTAAAACAGCTTTGTAACAGCCAATCATCAGTTTATTAAATGTTTCTGCATCAGTAAACTATTCATTCCTGCAACATTCCTGGGATTTTATTTATACTTTTACAACGCAAAAAAGTGAAAGGAAATTTCAATAAAAACAGTCCGTAATACCAGCAAGTTATTGAAAATCTGTTTTTAGTATATAATTATTTAACAATAGCAAGCAGGACTGATCCAAAAGTGTAAAACGATAGTTTTGTGATCTAAAATAACAACAGCAGTACATTTTTTTTATTTCCTGATTTTTGCACCAATTTTATTTGTATTTATGTTTTGGTTGCTAAATATTTATTTGACAGAAATATTTTTCTTTGAATTTGGAACATTTTTTATACTTAATTTTTAATTGTTTTATTTTTAAGCACTTTCTCTTGTTTTTTCAATTTTTGCTAGTATTTTTATAGAACAATTTATATCAATTCGATAGTGGGACACACGATTCATGTAGATCTAAAAATATTTTCGAATAAAAAGTGAGTCAAAAATAACAGTTTTTAATTCGAAGAATTATTATTATAGAATTTGGTTGTTAATGATTGTATACGATAAATTGTATTTTTAAAAATAATTTCACACTATCAAGAATGAACATTTCTATTTGGTAAATGCATTCATAAAATTTGGATATGTTTTTAATCAAAATTGTGTGTGTATGATTGTTACACTCAGTATTATAAAGAACATTTCTAACTACTCTTTAGAATAATTTAGTTGTTTGAATTCATTTTTATTATTTTCATAATTTTTCTTTTACCTTTAAGAAAAAACATTTTAGTTTGAAATACTAACAAGTGTAATTCATGATACAAGTTAAAAATAAAAAAAAAATATCATCAGATAAAAATTACTAAAATTCTTTCATTTTTCACGTGTTTGTTTAATTTTATTCAGAAATTTATCTTTATGATCCTTTCTACCACCATAAGGAACTTTTCAAACATTTATTCAGTATTAAAACCTTTACAATGCATTAAGTTCTTAGTATTTGTTACAAATATAAGAGTATTCTGTAACGGTTCTCATGTACATTTCTCTTAAAGTCTGAGGTTTTTAAATTGAACTGACTTTGCTGCTTTAGCAGACGTATATTGAATAGGAGGAGAATGATAAGATAATAATAAAAGAATAATTAGAGGCTAAGGGAAAAGACTAAATGGAGAAAGGCTGAGCAAAATGGAGGAAAGCTCAGTGAAAAGGATTCCTGACTAAACACACCTAAATATTCCAAAAAATGGATCCGAGTCTAAATGTTAGAAGACTAGTTAGTTCACACATCGTAAGCTACGTAAAATGTTCCATACCTTATTTATTACAGAACAGTAGGTTAATAAAATTGCTCTAGAAATTTTTTTTCTTTTGATATTAAATATGTTCAAAGTTTGAATAAAATTTATTTATTTTGTACATTGCTATTATTATTGCTAATTCTGATTAGAAAACATCCGAACTTTTTAAAAAATTTATGCCACTGCTTTTATTCTTTTCAATGTACCGTAATTTTACTTTTATAATGTAAGATATAATGTAGTGTGTTTTCACACAAATATATAACTCACAAAAATAAACATTTTAACTAGAATATGTAAACACACAAAAAAACAGAATCAATCATAAATCAAGAAATATTGCAGAATATACAAACATTAATACAGCACAATGCAAAGATCTGTAGAAATACATCAGATAAACAATTTTTTAATCTTTTTTTTTGAACATGGAAAGCTATCAAACATTTCCTAAGGCTAAGAAGATTAAGTTGAATAAAGCAGTCATGTTATCCCAAGTGATGCAAAAAACTGTCACCGTCTAGAGATTTAATTCTCAAGAAATACATTTTGTCACACATGCAAAATCGTACAAGTGTGAGTGTGTGTGTATGTTTCATGATTTTCAGATTTAGGAGCTTGTACTAAAAATGGATATGGAATTGAAGTGTCCTAAGAACTATATCCCAAGATATTTCAGTCTACATACCCATTTTTGAACAGGTGTTAAAAAATCCATTTTCCTGAGATTTCCGAGAAAAATGTCTTTATGTCCAATTGAAAAGTGAGCTTTTATATACAAATCCGGCTGTTAACAGTATCTCGGAATCTTCATTTGTTGACGATCTAAATATGAATTAAAAAAGATCTTTTGAGGTGATTTACGTAAAATAAGCTTATGATATTCAGCAATAACTTAATTATAAGAGAGAGAGAGAGAACCCGATATGAAAATATTTAGCTTTTTCTTCTTAACTCAGCGTTTTTCAAGCTGTGGGTAGGAGGGGGCGGGCCCGAGCGTATCGAAAATAAAAGATATTAAAAATAATTAATTTTTACTAGAATGAAGTAAAACAAAATACTCTCTGACATAATAAAAAATGCACTTTTACACTGATATAATTTATATATATCATCTGGTGTATTATTATGCCATCAAAAATAAAAACTTCTTCAATGCCTTATCAGTTATCTTCGATCCTATAACCAAAAAAAAAAACTTTTATTTGATTTGCTGTAATCCCATGATGAGAGATCTTTTTATTACGTTTACTTTTTAAACTTAAAATATTACTCTTTCAGAGAAAAAACTAAACCCAGACCCAGAATCGAAAAAATTTAGGAAGATAAAAAATTCATCACTAATATTATTTTTGAAATACTGTACATTATAGCTGTAGGCAGCAGAATATGTTTATTGATTATCTGTTTGACATTTGATCTTATTGGTGCGGTTAGTTACGACCCCTCTCTTATGTATTTGTTTTTCTCTAAGGGAAGTTGCAAAAAATGTGAATTTTTGTCGGGCTTTTTTCCATCTAAAAGAGTTTTATGGCATTTCGAAAAACACAGAGAGCACTTTGAAGGATTACTTGGCCAAGATTCATGTTTATGAATACTCTCAAACATATAAAACATAATGAAAAATGCTTTACACATTTTTTAGCAGTAACATCCATATATTATATTGAATACACTTTTAACCCGGAAGTGGTCGCGCGGGTCACACAGATCACGAAACCGTTAATTCTAGCAAAACTGTTTATTTATTACAAAAGAAAAACTGAAAAGTCATTGAAAGTAGGTATTTTTACTTTCTCTTAATTAAATTATTCATTGGAATCATGATTTGTATCGTGTATAATAAAATAATTATAAAAAAAAGGGTTGAGGTGACTCAATCACCACGCGTGATCATTAACGTTTGTCATGAGTGTGTGCCTGCTCCCGGGATAAAACATTTTGAAGTCTTCTCGCTTTAAATATTAAAAATAACACAATTATTCTTCATATGAATTTTATATTATTTTTCATTGCTTAACATTCATTCTAAATGCTAATTCTGTGAGGCTTAAAATTACAGTTCGTATAATGTATTGAATGCATTATTAATAATAATGTATTGAATGCAATAATAATGCGCTTTGACGCTAAAGCTACAAAACGATCTTAATTATAAACCGTACAGATTAATAAGATGAGAATATTAAATTTTATATATGTAACTTTTAAGTACTGTATATTTTATTTTTCTTTCTCGAATTTTTAAATTGGAACAGATTGCAAAATGCGGTGGCTGCTTTCAAGACAAAATATAGATCTCAGCCAAATATAGAAAATATACTCAGAGTTGAAAATTCTAATCGTAAATCTTCCTTCGAAAAACTTTCCTCTGCAAGACAAGCCCATGGAAATCGCTAATACTTATTAAACTTGCTCTTAATTTAGTATTAATAAATTAGTTATAAAATACTCTGTGCAGCACTGATACATTAAAATTATACTGTCTGAAGTACCCGCTCTTCGAACGAGTTTATTTTTTAAAAAAACTAAAACATTCTTGATAAATAGCTGAATTGTCAGGAGAGTAAACCCAAACGCACGACAATGTTTACGAAAATATAAAATGATATTTTAAAATGAATGCTCATATTATAATTAGTTTTAAGCGAACTGTAATTTTAAGCCTCACAGAATTAGCATTTAGAACCAATGTTAAACAATGAAAAATAATGTAAAATTCCAATGAAGAATAATAGTGTTATTTTTAATATTTAAAGCGAAAAGACTTCAAATATTTTATCCCGGGGGAAGACACACACTCGGTACAAGCGTTAATGATCACGCGGTGTAATTGAGTCACCCCAATCCTTTTTTTTTAATTATTTTACTGTACACCATACAAATCGTGATTCCAGTGGATAATTTAATTAAGAGAAAGTAAAATTACCTACTTTCAAGAACTTTTCAATTTTTCTTTGGTAACAAATTAACATTTTGTCCAGAATTAACGATTTCGTGATCTGTGTGTCCCGCGCGACCACTTCCTGGTTAAAAGTGTATTCATTATGATAATATGTATGTTACTGCTTAAATATTGTGTAAAACGTTTTTAATTATGTTTTATATGTTTGAGAATATTCATAAAAATAAGTCTTGGTCAAGTAATCCTTCAAAGTGCTCTCCGGGGTTTTCCAAATATCAAAAAACTCTTTTGCATGGAAAAAAGCGCAACAGAGAAATACATTACTTACAGCTTCCGTAAATGAAAAACAAATACATAAGGGAGGGGTCATAACTAACTGTACCAATAACTTAGAAGGTCAAACAGATTATCAGCAAAAAAAGATTACAGCTATAATGTGCAGTTCTTCAAAAATAATCACAGTGAGGAATTTTTTATGTTCCTAATTTTTTTTCGATTCTGGGTCTGGGATTTGTTTTTTCTCTGAAAGAGTAGTATTTTAGGTTTTAAAAAAACTTAATAAAAAATCTCTCCTCATGGGATTACAGCAAATCAAATAAAAGTTTTTTTTATTTAGTTATAGGATCAAAGATAGCTAATTAGGTATTGAAGAAGTTTTCATTTTTGATAACTTAATATCGCCTATAAATTATATCAGAGTAAAAGTGCATTTTTTATTATGTCTGAAAGTATTTTGTTTTAATTCATTCCAGTAAATTAATTATTTTTTAAATATTTATTATATCTCGCCCCCTTCGTAAAGATATCGCACCCCCTTCCAGGGGTGCGCCTCACAGTTTGAGAAACACTGCTCTACACAACAAAAGTTTCCATACATCAAAAACACATTTTGGAAACTGCAAATCATTGTTTACTACTTAATAAAAATTTCATATTTTCATAAGAGTTATGTGTTTTCCTATTTTTCATGCCTGTTTTAAATCCCAAAATATTAAAATTGGCAGTTAACAACAAATCTTTAGAATATTTACGAACAAAGTAATCAGAATAATCTTAAAAATATCTACAATGAAGAATAGATTAGAGATAATTAAAATCAAAGGATAATTATTATCTATAGAATTGCGAAGTTCTTCGCAATTCTGTAGATAATAATCGGTTTCTGAAAGTGTGTGCGGTTGAATGTTCGAAAATAGAAGGATATAAAAAAATATGCATCAAAACTTGTGTTTTAAAATGTTTATCCATCAATATGTATACACAATGAAGTTAAAGAGGAGGTCTTAAGTGCTTTTGGATGTTTTCTTTACAGACGTGTCAATTTAGTTGAAAATACCCCTTCTTCTTTTGGTTTCTTTTTTTAATAGAGACGTTTATAACCTGCTGTGCCTTTCTCGACTACTCAAAGCACTTTAAATATATTTCCAATGGGATCACATCGTTCCATGGTAGTCAAAAGTTTGTAAAGATGCATGAAGGCTTTATTCAGATTTTTAAGTTTCAAAGTCCTGACGTTTATACTAACTTTTTCTTCCTCACTTTTACTGAGTATTTCACTGTTACATAACTGCTGTTCAAATAAATATTTATTTAAAAGCAGTGTTGGGTGAGATTCAATCAACTCATTAATACAGCGTTTCTCAAATTGTGGGGCGTTCACCCCTAGGGGGCGATGGGATACCTCTACAAGGGAAGTGCAAGAATATTAAACAGTCGAAAACAAAAAAAAATGCAAATAAATTATTTGTTTACTAAAAGTTAGCAAACAAAATTTATTCTGACATCATAAAAAACAAAATACATATTTACACTGATATAATATCCTTATAAATATATCAGTACTGCACAATGTATTTGATAATTCATTTAACAATACTCAAAGTTAAGAACAAGTTTAATAATTACCAGTGACCCCAAGGGTTTGTACTATATAAAATTATACACAAAAATTAATATTTATCTTGGTAATATGTGTACGGTTTATAATTAATTCCTCAACTGCCGATCAAAAGTTACGCTATCCGCTCCTCAATACCACTGTTTATCACATAAGTTCGCATATGTGATGTAATTGGGGGAGTGATGAAAAGGAATAAATAAGCAAATCTCTCTGGAATGCGTAACTCCTTCGCAACATTGTCAATGTCCTTTTAATGTATTCTAAAGCCTTCGGAATAGTTTTATGGATAACACTGCACAGAAAAAGTCGTACTTCGGAATGGCGTATATATACGTCCGGGGCAATTAACTCTTTTGCTGAGTGAAACTTTTGCATACACCAGTGGCACTAAAGAGGTTGAAGTCGTATCGTGGCTTTAGCGTATAGTACTGGGATGGTGAACCTTTGTGGATTAACGTGCCATTTTTTCTTAAGAAGTGTTTAATGAGGTATAAATGTGCCGTCAAATAAATTTGACTTGTGATTATTGGGAAAATAATAAAACTAAGTACAAACTGAGCTCTCTTTATTTACTACGAAAAAATACCCTTTGCACTGTATAGTTGTAAATTTTTAGTTATACGTGTAATTCAAACTATAAAGTAACATTAGTGTAACTTCTAATGTTGCATATGGATGACAAATTACTTATATTAGGTTTGTAATATGCTACTTTTGGTAAAATGCATACTGAATTAGTTATCTGCCAAACGGTATCTAAGTAATTAATTAGTTTTGCTGTTGTTCACTTTTTTGACAAGAGGATTTGGGATTCGCTTCAAAATGCCGTTTCACCGACAATGGTCTGTATACCACTGCTCCAGAACAATCCCCCGCTTTGTCACCTTTACTAAAGATGCCATATTTCTATTTTCACCATGTTTGAAATTCTCTGTTACACTTACTATATTGCACTTTTTATTCTTTTGCTGAACTAGCCAAGTTAAATCACTGTTGAAAATCGTAAATATAACACAAATAAACTTTAAAATATAGGTGTGTCAACGAAATTGACTATTCTATGCGTTGACAAATTTTGCATCATAAGCAATTGTAGCCCACCACGTACCTAAGCCAAGACAGTAACAAATGAGTGTGCTCCCCGCCACTCCGGGACCAAATCACTCGAGTTTGTTTGTAATACTAGACTGTGAACTTTGTTATTTTGAGAAAAAAATTCAAACCAATTTGATCACTGACGTGCCCAAAATATCATGTTATGTGCTATTGAAGCCACGCGTTCCACTGGTTCACTATCCATGGTATAGTATTTTTGAATTCCGTGCATTGTTATTGTATGGAGGGTGGGTTCAAAATTATGATTGAATATTGGGTCTTAAGGTATCCGACTACGTTCGGAACCGTGATTTTGCAAAAGTGTATAAATGGGTAATATTTATGATATTTAGTGTCACTTAGATTAGAAAATGTATATAAAATTATTTTAAGAATATCATTACAATAAAAAATTATTTTAAGTACAGTATTTTGACAAAAAATTAACATAGAATGACCCATTTTCAAAATATTCTCCTTTTGTAAAAAATGCTTCTATTACAATAATATTTTGCCTGTATATAGCTGAGACCTCTGTACAGAGGCTGAATTAGAAGTTTTGAAATATACAACTTAGAAGTGGGTTTATCCATGTTTTACGACAATAGAGGGGAGAAATTTTAAGAAAAAAACGCCGATAATTATTTCAATGGGTTGTAACTCTGAAAATAATGTGAATTGCTTAAAAAATAGTCCTGACTCTCTGGAGAAGTCTGTACTTTATATAAGCGAAATATTATTACTTTAGAAGCATTTTTTATAAAAGGAGAACATTTTGAAAAAAGGTTATTCTAAGTTAATTTTTTGCCAAAATATTGTATTTAAATAATTTTTTTGTTGAACTGTCCTTACAACAATTTTAAACACGTATTCTAATCTAAGTGACACTAAATATCACGAAAATTATCCATTTATACGCTTTTTTAAAATCACGGTTCCGAGCGTAGTCGGATACCTTAAGCATTAAAATTCTGATCATTGCATTAATACCTTCATTGGTGATATCTAAGTTTAATTCACTCAACAGACTATTTCATTTGTGATAGATATTCTGGGGTTTCTTCAAAACTTATTAAATCACTCATCATTTGTAGGCATGACTATTTCTAGAAACTTTCATTATCGAATCATTCATTTCAGCCCACGAGTCTCTAATTCATATATTGCACACATTTAATATATTATAATTCTTCCAAAAGTCCTCTGATTTGGTCCATCTTCCCAGTTAATTGCCTTGATGACATTTTTTTTCTCATTATTGTTCTAATATAATATCGTTTATACATAGCTATCACTATTTGGTCCATGGGCTGCAAGGAAGTAGGTAAAATTGTTAGGTATAAACATATAACTGATTTCAATTTTAAAGTTTTTTAGATGGTTTAAGAATTCTAATGAATTTTTTCTAACAGTAAAAATGCTTTGAAATGTAAATTATTATTTTATAATATTACTTAACTTTTGGTACGAAATGAGAGAAACATGGATAATTTTTCAAATGTTAATGCAGTAACGTATTTATTTTTATTTGAGTTCCCAATAATCAAAATAAATTCTTTTATCTTTCCTTCTCAATGCTCTGTGATTTTTAAGGCATAACATAAAGAAAAATACCGTATTTACTGAAATATAAGTGCCCCTATTCTCTATACGGTTTTGAGAAAAATAAAAATTTTTCTAACGGTCGTATTCTCAATAGCGGGTTATCCTCGAGTTATCCCCGAAACGGAGGTAACTCGCAGATTGGCGAAACATCGTTATTCTCAACTGCGGATTGCGCCAAATCCACGGATTATTCATCCAAAGATAACCCGCGGATTCTACTCGCCGATTTCGGAGGGTAACTCGCGGATTTGTAAACAAATATGGACGGCCGCTTCGATTTTTTTCTGTTTGAGGATTTAGAAACATTGGAAAGTATTGAAAGAAGGCCAGTTTTCATTCCTTAACATAGGAACAACGTTAGCAATTCTCAATACACTTTTTTTTTCATGGTTCAGCTGAAAATTACGTTTGATGTGTTATGATTTAATGTTATACAAAGAGAATTCAAAACTCGTATTATTTTAAAATTTCGATTTATATTTTGATTGTATACCAGTATATATATCCTTATATATATATATTTTTTATTTAAAATTTTCCAGCCACCCTTTGGTAGGTTAAAATAGAATGTTTATTATGTATATAATCATTAATTTAAATTACTTCTAATGTCTAATAATGATTCTTAATTCATGATTTCTATAAAATATTAGAATGAAAAATCCAGTTTTTTTTGTGAAGAATAAATTTGTTAATTGAATCTAAAGTTACATTTATCTAAAACAGAACATGTTACTGAATCTTTTCCAATTCCATCTAACAAAAGTAATTATACTATTGGTATTAATCTGATTTTATTTGTCACAAAACATTATATATACACACACATTTATCAATGTTTTACAATATAGAACAGAAAACAAATTTTACATATACAAAATATTTACAATTTTTCAGAAAAGAATATTTTGGTAGCAGAAAAAATTCAAAACTAACTATTCCTAATGACATTTTTTAACTTTTCACTTTACAAAAAAAAACATTTATTCAATTAGTTATTATAGTAACTAATATTAAGCAAATTAAAATAAAAATACTAAATATAATTTTTTTAAAAAAATGAAATTATTCTGAAAACTTGTGAACGTATTTTGTAAATTTTGAAAATAGGTATAATAAATTTTATTGAAGTTAAAATTCATTATAAAAAATATGACATCTTCATACTTTTAAAAATCAAGCAAACAATAGAATAAATTCCAGTCATAATAATAAATAGTAATAAAATGAAATTTGACTATTTAAATGACAATAAAGTTCATTTTCTTCAAAAACTAGTGACTTTTCCACAAGAAAGCATGAGAAATAGAGAAGCCGGATGTTTCTTCAATTAGTTTCTGCTGCAATAAATGATAGAATTTAGAAAAATTACATAAATTATATTATTTAGTATAATTTAAAATGCATACATTAGTATTGTTAATTTAATATTAAATATGCCACTACCGCTTTTGATACATTAATTTTTTACCACACTACAAATTATTCCACTAAAATAAATCTTATTCATCGAAAAGAAATTTTGTAAGCTATTGCCTACTTTTTTAAAATAATTTTACTTTTCTGTAAGTCCTTCATTATACATAAATTTTCATACAATAAAGGGGATTATGCACAGTTTATAATTTAATGAGAAATCACATTATACATTTTCAAGTTTGATTCATTGTACACATTAAACAATGATAATTACTTTAGCACATAAATCCATGATTTTGCAAGTTAATTCTTTTTAATCATTTTTAATTAGGTGTAATAATTTACATCTTCTCTTATATATGTGCAAAAGATGAGGATGTTATCTTTATTTTTTTATGAAAAATACACATACATTTTACACAACCTGAGTTATTTCTTTACATAATTCTAATCAAATATATTTGTGAGCACAATAGACAAGGGGCCGTGGTCACAAATTCATAGCCATCGAGTTTGGTGCCTCTGAAAACCTGAAATCTCTCATCGTTAAAAGCCCACAGGCTGATGTACTGTGGCAATTTAGAATGAGTTACTAATTCAGGTGTGTTGTCCTTGATATTTGACAGATGTTCAAATGATGAAGTTCATTGCAAATAGACCTCACATTGCTTTAAGATGCAACATTAATTATAAATTGTATTTGGAAAAGAAATTTTGTTCAATTATTGATTCTTTTACTCAACATTTCATAATGTGATTCATATTAGAGTTCATTTATGTAATAAAACATAAATCACTATCAAAAAAATCTATTCAGAATAATACGGAAAATTTAAATTAAAAGCTAAATAAAGACAAAAAAAATCCATGTACACTTACCCTGAGTTCCTGATAAAACAGCAGTATCATAATCGTCGTTTCAATCGTATCTATACGGCAATGGTTCGATGAGGGCACCCATAGCGGCCAGCAATTCATCTAACGATGTGGTCAGTAACTTTAGGTTCCTCCACCAGTTTTGTTTACAAGTTTAAACATTTTAAAGCTTCATTTTTGCGATTTTTTATTTTGCAGCTCTTATCAACTTCGTTTGGAAAGGCTGCCTGGATTGAAATCAGTAGTCAAGCAATCCCGCGCTTTTTCTTTTTTCTTATTGTAAACAGCGCTGGTTATTTTGCAATGAATAACATCTCCTTGTGTGTATTTTTCAATAAGATTCCACTAGAGAAAATTTACTTTTATTTGACGTACTAGCCATGAGAAGAAAAAAATAGCTGTGAATCGAAAGTCTTGCGCCGAGATACATGTAAACAATATATCACGTGATTATCAGTGTCCAATCACAACGAGTTTAACATCTCGCGAACGCATAACTCTCGGATCCGGTAATCGTCAGTTCGAGAATAAGAAAAGGGAATTACTCGGGAGTTATCGTCAAGAGGGGCTACCCAATCCGCGAGTTTTTTTTTCAATAACTCGTGATTGAGAATACCACCGTAAAAGGTTCATCAATATCTGATAATTAAGAAATTTAAAAAAGTTTTAATGAGAAATAATAAGAAGATAGCAGTTATTTTTTTTTATTTTTCCAGTTTTAAAAACTTTCAAATACATGCATGAACCCGCAATTACTCCAACCATCAGTATTATGTTTCAGAAATGAATCGGCACTCTCATCGTCACAGCTGACTTCGGAATTGGTGCCGACATCCTCATTTTCCTTCATGGTACCGTCTTTCGTGCCATCTAATGCACATTTGTTAAACAACATTTTTTTTAAAAGAACATATTATAGAAAAATTTAAAAGAACATTTATAAGAAAAAAATTTATCATTTTGTTTACGCCTGCGACGTATGTTTCATCCGTGTCCAATTTTCAATGGAAGTTGCTCTGTTTTCATTTTCTTCTGCCTATAAAATTTTCTCCTCCCTTTTCATATTTACGTTATAGTGAACTCGTCTTGATGTTATTGCTGATATCTTTGATGTTTAGGTGATTAAAAAAAAAGGGTACACAAAAAAATTTCCCAAATACAAGCAGACAACGACGATCAGGGTAGTTTCAATAATAGAAAAAAACTGCGGAAAGGTATAAATCATCGATGGAAATATTCAGAATGAATGGTTTAACTTTTTTTCTTTTGAAACAGTGGGAAAGTCAATTTTCTCCATCCAACATGTTGTGTCGTCGATTCTAAGCCGTACTCGACGCTGGAAAAATAAGGATTGGATTCGTGTAAATAAGGTATTTAAGAATTTGAGTTTTTACACATGCTCAAAATAGCGAACTCTATGAAAGTCGAGGGTCGTGAGGGTGTGTTGTGGGTTGACTTACTCAAACGCTACATTTGATTCACATTATGTATTTTATGATTATGGATGAATGGACAGGTACATGATATAGAAACTTTGAAATTCATTGTTTTCATATACTTGAAGAGTCTATTAATGTGAGTCTTCACTTGCGCGTTTTGGAGATGTCTGCCCGCCTACTCGAGATCAATATGAATCTATTCCAAGTCAAATTGTTTCTGTCCATAAAACTCATGGTTGGCCAGTGTACCATGTCAATAAAATTTCTATTCCTATTCCAAACTTATGAATTACTTTATCTACGACTTATACAAGTTATCATTAGAATTTTACAGTGATTAAAAATTATAATTTCAACGCTAAAGGTTGATTTTTTTAGTACAGTAAAACGTCGTTTATCCGAACATTTATTATGTGGAGCGTCAAATATCCGGACCAGTTCTTTTTTTTATCAACTACATGTACTATATATGAATACGTTTTCGAACAGTACAATGCTCAACAGTTGTTTCGCGTGAGGCCAAAAATGACGGGAAAACCCATGGTCAGGGATATTTGGGTAATTTCAGTAGTGTAATTTGGTAAACATCTGTGCCGAATATTGGGAACAATTTCTGACGTAAAAAAGCCTGGAAACTGCAGAAGACTGGATTTCAAATGCTAAATGATGACGAGATTGTGACTTCCGTGTAAGAAGAATCCAACCCTGTCGACAATGAAACGGATGAAGACGAGGACAACAACAACGACGAAATTAACAAGGGTGCATCAAATGCTGACGCGTTTTCTGCTTTAGAGACATCAATGGAGTGGTACGAACAACAGAGTACTGTCCTACTCAACTACTGATGCTCTAGAGAATCAGAGACCTTGCAGCGAAAAACTAAGACGTACAATGGTAAAGCGAAAAATAAGTGATTATTTTCCACAATAAATGTAAAATTGTAATATTTTGCGCCTATTTTGCTTATTCTTCAAGCATGTTTCCCGCATGTGATGATTTTAAATATTCGTATAGTGTCCAGTTTCATATACTCGCATTCGGTTTTCGGTTATCCGAACAATAGCGTATCCAATTGGTGTCCGGTCCATATTGATTCGGATAAACGACGTTCTACTGTATTTGAATTTAATGCATTTACTTTTATTATCACGTAATATAAGGATCCTTAACTTACAATATTTAAAATTTTATGACATTTAAAAACTATAAAATAAGATTATTAAAATATATGTTAGATTATATATAGTTAGCTATGTTTCATTGTTGATTACCATTATTAATTGAAATTTACGGTTATATAATATATATATGATTAATTTTTGATAAAAAATTCATCTGACTTTTTATATGAAAAAAAGTATTGGTTATTTATTATAATATAAAGATCAGTAAGTTTAATTGGGAGATGATTGAAATTAGTATTGAAAAACAGTTAGGGATGATACATCATTCTCTTTCTCTTTTACCCCTTCAAACCTAATATTTGCTAAATTTTATTAATCATTCTTCTAATTTACAATTGGCACATTATTCCTTAAGAAATTGACATTCTGATGGAAATAGAACCCAATGAGTTTTGAATTCTATTTTCGGATTTTTATGATGAAATATCTTACAATTTAAAGGAATTTTTCCCCTTAAGAAGACGTATTCCAACGTCAATTATCTTCAGTATTTTCACTGATACATTTAAAAAAAATTCTGGATAATTTATTTTTTTGGACAAATCGATAGTTGCGATAATTTATATTCACTGTGATTTTTTACTATTGTTTAATTCATTTCACTAACTTGCGATAATTCATATTTAATTTAATTTTTTCCAATTTATTCTTTTAATCTTTTTTGAAGTCATCATGATACACAATCCAACTTTTTTTCTTTTAAATAAATATATATTAATCCTTAACTTGAGTTTTCTTTGAAATAACTTATCTCACCTGGAAGATGAACCACTCAATCTCTACAGGAGCATGGTAGACACAAGATGGATTCCCAGCGCATTATACGATTTCTGTGCAGAAGTATTTGGACCTGGCGTAAACCAGAAAAGGGATTGGCCATATTCGTTCAATTTCATGGCCAACTCGTTTGCCAGATTTAAACCCCGTTGATTCTTTTACTGAGGCTGCATGAAAGAAAAGGTTTATTTTAAACCAAATGTAACCAAACTACGACAAATAATTGTTTAACCCTTTACCTACCGACGGTACTTATAAGTAAACCTTAAAATTACATAGAATAACCATTTTTATGAATACTCTGACAATAAGTAAGAATATTCTCTGAAATCAACTCTTCCAAGATATAAGGAAGCACAGGTCCTAAGACGAGTATTTTAGCAGGGAAGGTGAACAATTTTATAGCAGAAGTTGCATTTTTAGCTGACATTTTGATCGGATTGCAAAGATTGTCATTTTTGCTCCGAAAGTGTAGCTAATGTCAAAAAGTAATTGTCTTATTTTTTTATATATTAATGAACACCTTAGAAAACTATTTGACTATTTATTTTAAGTGAACGGTGCAAATAATTAATTTTTAGTTGAATAATTTTGCGGTACTTATAAGTACCGACAGCACAATGGGTGTTGGAGCAAGAAATTAAGTTTACCGTGTAGCGAATTGTTGCTTTTTGTTGTATGGACGCGTCATCACTCTAGTGAAATAGAGTTATGCTTTGTGAGCATTTCCTTTAGCTTAACTTATTTATTTTGCTTTTTTTATTGTTTTATTTTAAGGTATCCGACTACGTTCGGAGCCATGATTTTAAAAAAGCGCATAAATGGATAATTTTCGTGATATTTAGTGTCACTTAGATAAGAATACATGTATAAAATTGTTTTAAGGACATTTTGACAAAAAGAAATAGTTAAATACCATATTGTGGCAAAAAATTAACTTAGAAAAGCCTTTATTCAAAATGTTCTCCTTTAATAAAAAATGTTTCTAAAATAATAATATTTTGCTTATATAAAGTAAAGACTTCTCCAGAGAGTCTAAACTATATTTTTCGAAAAATTCACATTATTTTCAGAGTTACAACCAATTGAACTAATTATCGGCATTTTTTTCTTAAAATTTCTCCCTTCTAATGTCGTAAAACAGGGATAAACCCACTTCTAAGTTGTAAATTTCAAAAATTCTAGTTGAGCCTCTGAACAGAGGTCTGAGCTATATACAGGCAAAATATTATTATAATAAATGTATTCTTCACAAAAAAAGAACATTTTGAAAATGGGTCATTCTATGTTCATTTTTTGTCAAAATATTGTACTTAAATAATTTTTTATTGTAATAATATTCTTAAAACAACTTTTTATACATTTTCCAATCTAAGTGACACTAAATATCATGAATATTATCCTTTTATATGCTTTTGCAAAATTACGGTTCCGAACGTAGTCGAATACTTTAAGGCTACCTTCGGCTAATGTTAAAGAATAGGGACCGAATTCAGATTAATTTTTCAGTTATAAAAGTACTCAAACATTAATATTATATTCAGGCTTCACTATTGATCATTAATTGATGAGAATCAATTATTTTTACATACTACTCATTTTTATCCGAGTTGGCGCATTTTTTTTCTTTTATAAAATGTGTTTTGCATTTTTCCCCCTATACCGTAATGCTAAATGAGTTATCCCTTCACATGTTAAAAGGAAAAACTAATTATTTATTCTATACTTTGAAATTTTAAAAACACTATATTATAAACAAATGCATGAGCTACAATGTCACAAAATTTTATAAAAATTGAGGAAATTTTTCTGTCAGAAAATGTGTTCTGCGTCAAGTTCACGCTCTCGTACATATGGGAAAAACAACCTTAACGTTTTCAAAACATTTTAAACTTTGAAGAGATTGTTTTTCCCCACTCAATTAAATGACATATATCTTCTCATTTCAAAAATTAACAACATTTTAATATCTTTATGTATAACTGATGTTTAACAATAATTGTATACTTCAAAATTGCTATTATTACTATTTCCTTTTCTTAGAAAGTCTGGAAAAAATCAGTTCAGTCTTCAAGAGGCTTTGGATTTATTACAGAAACTACCATTTGAAATCAGTTAGGTACTAACAAATGATTTTTCTGATAAAGATGATGATCAAGAGACCGAACAAGACTCAAGGTGCAGTAGTTCATGTTAAAAAAATGCAGCATTTCCAACCCCAGGATGCATTACTTTATAAAACATTCAGTCGAAACCTCACTCAAAATGCAAAACGTTAAATGAATTTTTGTCTATTAATGAAAAGAAAAACTTTTTTTTGAATATTATCAAACTAAGTTTGTGCATAAAAGCTGTTTTTATGTATAAAAAAAGTAAATAAATTTTAAAAATTTAATAATCTTTAAAAATAAGTATTTTGTGCTGTTAAATATTAGTGTTCTCTGGCCATTTAGCATTTTAAGAGTTAAAACTGCATTAAAAAAGTCATTCGGTCTTTTCGTATTATAAGAATATTTTAGACCTTCGAATATTTGCATTCGAGTATAGAAGGTACTTTTACTTCATTAAAATGTTGCAAAAATGTTTTATTCTAAATTGCATTGCTTAATACACAATAAGGATTCGGTTTGTTTTAAAAATGAAGTCGATTTTTAAAATAAGACAAAATCTTTTGAAGTAACTTGGTTAGAGTAGTATGTAAAATGAATTGTCAAACTCAGGTGTGACATTATCTTCTCTCTTACCTAGCTCAAACTGCGTTAGTTTTATTTAAACTATCAAAGGTGTTTGCTCCATTTGTGACTGGGATAAATAACACAGCTATAAAAGATGACAAAAGAGAAAAATTCAGTGTGAAATAGTGTAATTTTTAGTCACAGTACCAAATGATGCGATGGAGGGTATCAACAAAGGTATTTTTAAATTAAAGATGTTCTGCCAATAAAAAAATTCTCTATGATTGTTATGCGCATAAAACAACAAGCGTTGTACCTTTTTGGAGTTTTAACGAAGTGGACCAACTTTTGAGTAATTTACCTGGGGTTGTGTCCAATAGGTGCCAAATAACTTTTGTGGACAGTCAAAACTAAGACAACTTTTTCTCAAACCTCGACTCCCACAAACTACGTTAATTTTAGCTAAACTAGCAAATGTCTCAGCCCAACTTGTGACATGGATGAACAATATCTGTGTAAAATACCAATACACTGGGTAAAATAACGTTAGTGAAAAAATAACCGTAAAATTGGGAAATTTGTGATCACAGTATACTAAGGATGTGATGGAGAGTAGCGATTTTCCATGTTTTCAAAAATGTGCTCGGCTTTACATAATCAAGTGGTAAGAAATTTTTGTATATTTTTCCCACTTTTTTACCTTGTTCCCGCTTATCTTTTAAGTTTCGAGACTTTATTTAATCCAGAAGAAGATAGTAAAAACAAAAAGTTCAAGCAATTACTTGCCTTTTTTTTTGTTTTTGATTGACAAAAGTTTTTTAGAGACATGATTTCTTCTCCATTAACAATAAATAATAATTAATTAAACTTAATGTTACCCCCTGTTATCGCATTAGAGAGCATCTCAATGTTTATACATTTTGTAATTTGAAATAAATTTTATTTCTCTTTAGAAATAAAACTTTATGACAAGTCTTAAAACCGTTCTTAGCTGTCACTGCTTTGCATTACTTTAAAAAAATTGAGAAAAAAAAGTAATTAATTTCTGAAATATTATAAAGACTGCCAAAACTATCTTCAGCTAATTAATTTGACTTATTGATCAGAGAATATTCGAGCATTCCTAAAGTATTGGTTTCAGTTATTTGAGTGGCAACAGAAAAAGTCATTGCATACTGAAATGGTAAAATGACAAAAAGCAATGTTTAGGAAGACAAAATGGGAAATATAATTTTAAATCGATTGTAGATTAAAATGGTTTTCAAATTTTTTCCAATATCTTTTAATTTTGTGGTTTCCTATTAGTTTTAAATTAAGTTAGCGAAATGAATTGATTTTGGATGAAAATAATGTATATATTACTGGTAGGGTTAGGCAATGTGTTCAAATTATTGTAAAATGTTAAAATTCTATTACATTTGAAGTTAACATTTAAAAAATATTTATAATACACTCTCAAAAAAGTCAATAATTTATATTTATAAAGCCTGTAATTACAATTCTTTGAGTCAGTCTTACCAATAATAATCTTAATAGAAATTAAATATTGAATGGAGTGTGTGGGTACAATAAGAATTAAAGCGGTTGTAAAATTTAATGCATACTCCTGTTTACTTAGATTAAATAAATATTTTTTTAAAATTCGTCGCAGTTCAGGAATGATGTCCTACAGAATCACACTAATTTAATTTCAATTTTAATTTCTTGTCTTTTTTCCTCCCCGCCATCCCTTTCCACCCCATCCCATATCATTTATTTTTAAGCTACTTTGATGTACTTTATATAGAATATTTTCCCTTTTTTTAAATCGCGTATGTTATTTTACTTTTTTTATTATTTTTTGTTGAAGTATTCAAGACTTTCAATCAAATTTTAAACAATGTTATTTTTTTAGTTTCAAAATGTTTGATCTTTTAAAAACATTATATTGTTCATTTTTAAAAAAAATCTGAATGATATTTCAAGAAAAATAAAAAAACAATTGTAACTACACAACAATTAGAAATAATTATGCAATATTTATATTTTTAGCATCAAATTATTTATGCCTTCGTTAACAAAACATGAGTCCTTTCAAGCTTAAATTTTGTTCAATTTAAATTTCTTAGTCAATCTATTTTATTTTTGATTTCTATTATCTGGTTTCTTCATTCTGAAATGCTGAAACAGGTTACTGAAAACTTTTTAAACCTCTCTATGTAATATATTGAACTATATAATTCCTTATTCTTGCAACTAATATAACGCACGTTAACTAGAACGTGTTGGATAATAGAGAAGAATTCTTTCTTCCTGTATATTTGTGGTTTAATAATCCCTAAAAATTAAATAAAATTTTAAATTCCTTAATATATCCTTCAATTTTATAGTTCCTTAAATTTGTTAAATTTTTCTTTCAAAGTGTTTTATATTCTTCCTTTTACTTATCTCCCTCAACTTTTAAAAAACATTACAGGTGGCAGATTTCGAATCTTGTTCTCACTGAAGTTCAACATATAAACGTGAGGCCCCCCATGGGAGGGCAGCATCCACCGGTGCCATAACACGTGATCGAACGTGCTTCACAGGGATGTGAGCTGAGATACCCAGAGAGAGAGATGGAAAAAGACAAAGGAAACAACGAGAGCGAAGCTCTAAAAAGACAAACTTTAGCCAAATATCGTTGATACACATTTAATTGTTCAACTGATTAACTTAATTTTGTATTTGTGTAATTGTGAAGTCCCTTTTTCTTTGTTATTGTTAAAATAAATAGTTTTGTTATTAGTTTTTAGTCTTTACTAACTAACGAACTACACTACAAATATCACATAAATTAATAACGGCTGATTTTTCTGTGCTTATATCAACAGTGCCGGATGTTTAAAAACACAACACACACTTCACAAACTTCACAAACTTCTGTTGGTTTTTTTAATTAAAAAAAGAACAAACTTCCCCAAAATTTATGTTTATTGAAGAAAGACGTAATTCAGTTTCCTCCTTTTATATATATTTTCCTAAATTGATTTTAACATTAAAGGGGTTTTTAATGAAAATTAGAAGTGATGCAACAACGTACAGATGTTGCTGTCGTCTTGTCCATGCAGTGCTGAGAAATCAAATGGCACCGAATGCGTCCAAAGAGGCTCTTGCTATTTCAACGACCTTTCACGAATAAAAAAAGTTATTAGTCCGTGGGGTTTAGGTGTATATTGTAGCGTTTAGCCAATAAAGAAGGACAATTCAAAATATGATTAGCATAAAGTTAAAGGTCAGGACAGAGAGGATAAGTATTGTATCTTTGGCCATCAGGGGTTATTTTCATTCCTGTAAAGTGTCTTGTAAGTAGTCTGGCTATAGTGGTTGAAATTACGCGGTTTTAATAAATATCTGGAATAAAGTGCTTCATAACTAGATGGTAGGGGAGTTACATCTAGCAACTGCATGACTCTCGGGAGATAGAACTCCTAGAGAGTGCGTCCACGGGTGGTGGATAAGGGAACACCTCCATAGAATATTCCTAAGGGTGGTAGAAGGGAAATAAAGTACTTTAAATGGGGAACAACAATCAGAAGTCCTAACTATACCGCTTTGGCAAACTTAATTTCCATGGTCACTGCAGTTTTAAAAATCTAGTCATGCTACCGCTTCCGGTGCAGCCAAGATGCCGTGTACTGCAGTCCGGTATCACGTAGACAAACAAATTTCTTACGCGGACAGTGAATTTCCTTCAACTTAATATAATTGGTACTCAGAGAAAAAAATGATGAACGTACTGATAATAATTATAAATAAATAATAATTTATTATGTTTAAATTGGTTTTGGAAAAAATTTGTTTTTAAAAAGTGTAAAAATGATTGTTGTAGTCCACTTTAATGGATCTAATAAAGAATGCAAGGTGTTTGCTGAATTGTTTCCAGACAGTTTTACTGTGTATTAAGATAAGTAAAATACTATAAAAACAAAACACAGTTTTTTCCCATTAAAGAATTGAGTAGATTACAATTTTATCACATATTAATTGCTTCAAATATCTCATCTTGAAATACAGCAAATACGCTAAAAATAATGTAAATCAATCAAAAAAGTCAGATATTTAAGTGTCACCAAACTACTTATAAACAGTAAATGAAATAACAGTTCAAAAGTTTAAAAAAATCCTCTTATTTTTAACACGTTTTTATAAGTTTCACTTGTATGTAATGGAATCTTTGAACTCGATTTTTACCCACTTTAAAAGGTCATATTAATTCGAAATTTCGCACACTTGTCAAGGATCGATGACAATACAATAATTTCATAATTTTGTTTCATTGTCCTGATTAGGATCTTAATAAAAAAGGAATATAAGGATTTCTATAGATTTGGAGACTAATTCATTAAATCATTTCCAGATTTGTGTGGCGAGTGATTGCATAAACCATTTTCAGATTAGGGGATTAATTCCATATGCCATTTCTAGATTTGGCGGCTAATTCCAGATTTGGCATCTAAAAAATTAAGGTGCAACCCAAAAACCGCAAACGGGAATAAAAATAATTTATGTTCTAACTGCTCTAAATAGTTTCTTTATTTTAATAAAGCAATATGTATAGAAGTGATGATACGAATTAACGTTTCACAATACGTTTAAAAGGTGATAATAAGATTGATATTTAATATTTCTTCTTAACACACTTTTATTATAGTTAAGACCTATATTTATAGAAACGGAATCTTTGAAATACAACGATAGGGGGCTCATCCGAGGCACCGTAAGTGGAGGAAATGAATACCCTTCAGACCCATTAATTAATATCCATTCAAGAGGAAGACTAATTCCAGGAGCCACATAATTCCGCCTCCAAATATCAAACTCAAGGATAAATTCAACAAAGAATGAATGATGGTTTTAAAAACTAAAAAACAGGCTTTTGATGTAAGTCGAATTAAAAATAAATTATAGTTTAAAAAAAATAAAAAACACGCTTTTATGGTTAGTCGAACCAAAATGTAAAAAATAATTCTTAATAAAGGGTGTTTTTTTAGAGGTATAGAACATAAATTGCAATAAAACAACGATGTATTATTCGATTGACATGAATTTTTTTATTCGAAAGATAATCTTGTGGCATTACATTTTAAATATAATTTCTGGCATATGACTGCCACGGCTGGCTCGGATGTAGTCCAATCTGGAGGTCCAATTTTCGATGACTTTTTCCAACATTTGTGGCCGTATATCGGCAATAACACGGCGAATGTTGTCTTCCAAATGGTAAAGCGTTTGTGGCTTATCCGCATAGACCAATGATTTTACATAGCCCCACAGAAAATAGTCTAGCGGTGTTAAATCACAAGATCTTGGAGGCCAATTCACAGGTCCAAAACGTGAAATTAGGCGGTCACCAAACGTGTCTTTCAATAAATCGATTGTGGCACGAGCTGTGTGACATGTTGCGCCGTCTTGTTGGAACCACAGCTCCTGGACATCATGATTGTTCAATTCAGGTATGAAAAAGTTAGTAATCATGGCTCTATACCGATCACCATTGACTGTAACGTTGTGGCCTTCATCGTTTTTGAAGAAGTACGGACCAATGATTCCACCAGCCCATAAAGCGCACCAAACAGTCAGTTTTTCTGGATGTAACGGTGTTTCGACATACACTTGTGGAATAGCTTCACTCCAAATGCGGCAGTTTTGTTTGTTGACGTAGCCATTCAACCAGAAGTGCGCTTCATCGCTAAACAAAATTCGCTTATGAAAATTGGGAACAACGGCAATCTCGTTTTGGGCCCATTCGACGAATCTACGCCTTGCATGATGATCGTTTTGATGAATTGCCAAATCAAACTGAGGATAAATCACTTGAAAGCTGTTAAATCGGTCACCATCTTGGAAAGTAATGCCAACTTAAACTTCTATACCTGGAAAAAAAAAACACTCTTTATAAGAATAAAATTTTTAACGAGAAAATTAATATCATTGTGGTAAGAGCGTGGAGGGCTCTGTACTTCATTTTTAAACTAACTCAGCATTTCGGAATAAATAACTAATAAGAAATTATAACAATTAATATAGAGCACCCCACGATTTTATCCTAATGATATTATTTTCTCGTTAATCATTTTATTCTTATTTTAAGAATTATTCTTTTACTTTTTAGTTCGATTCACGAAAAGCGTATTTTTAGGGGTTTTTTTTAAACTATAATTTATTTAGTTTGATATTTATTCAAATCGGGTGTAAGTTTTAAAACAATAAAAAAATATCTTATAAGAGTTTTTTGTACCTTCATTAAAATTTCCGTTAACTTAAATTTACTTTTCATTGACTATGTATAAGTTTTTTTAACAGGTGTTCACAAACCTAATTTGATCGATATATTGTGATCTATATATATTTTCGATATTTATGTAAAGTAAATATTTTTATATTTTTAACTGTAACTCTTTGCCGCTAAAATTATAATAATAAAGTGATGCATCATAATTTTTAAAGGTTTTAGATGTCAACAAAGATTGAAAATGGTTTCAGTTTTTAGAACAAAAAGAATCTGAACAAGAAATTTCATTCAGAAAGATAAGTACTCAGATGTCAAGTATTGTTAATGTTTCCTGAGAAAATTGCGTGCCGGGTATTCATTTATAACTGAATAGAAACAAAACTGGTAATAAGATTAACAAGTATACTCAAAGGAAAAAGAAAATAGTGTATGGACGTAATAAAAATGGCAAAATAAAAAATATATATTGAAGAAAGCAATGAGATAAATGAAAGACTTACACAAATATATAATATGTAAAAAAAATTATGAAATGAAAGCGAAGTATTACAGTGAAGTATTCTCTTCACTGTAATACTGTACTAAAGCATTTAATATTCTTAAAGCTGAAGAATTCGAAATAAATTATAATGGTATAAATTAATTATTCAGCATTTGAAAAAAAAATTATTTTTTGAAAAATAAACACGCTCTTAGTACATATAATTCCTCTTTTATATACATGTAAGGATAATTAAATTAGATTTAAAATTAAATTCCCTATATAGCATTTAACTTTTATTTTTCATTACATCTTCAAGTATTAAATTAATCTCCCAATTATTTCTCCGAATCATATGGCCTTTTGTGACACCAGATCATTATATTTAATAGCCCTATATGTCAGCATTAACTTTCAAGTACACTCATAAAATCAGAGGTACTTCTCACATCTGGCTTAAGTGGTAAAACACTTAGATTTCACTTTGGCGTTATATTTCTCTCTGACTCTCAGCGTCAGAACTTGTACTGATTTCATCTAATAAAAAAATATCCTTTTTAAAAATTAAAACTGATTCTGACTCGAAACATGTCATATATGTTGAAAAAACTGTAGCATCCATTTCTTAAGTTTCGATTGTTCATGTGTCCTTCACTGTCTATGTGTTTTTCGATTTTGATTGCTGAATGTTCATCTCTCGTTTGTAGAGAAGTAGACTATATATATGTGATGTTTCAAGTCACAACCAAGCTTAATTTTAAAAGTGGTCTTTATTCACCGAACCATCTGCATGTTCTGTCGCCGAGAGAAAACGACGCCAAAGTGAAATCTAAGTGTTTTTTACCACTTAAGCCCAGATGTGAAGCATCTCTTATTTTATGAGTTGTACTTGAAAGTTGATGCAGACATATAGACTTTAAAAAATAATGATCTGGGATTAGAAGTGTTTTGAGGTTGGGCCATCTGTTTCGGAGAAATAATTGGGTGATTAATTTAATGCTTGAAGAGAGAGAGAGAGATGTAATGGAAAATAAAAGTTCAATGTTATATAAGGAATTTAATTTTAAATCTAATTTAATTATACTTACATTTATATATATATATATATATATATATATATAAAATCCAAAACATAAAAATACACAGATAGTTAGAACCTAAGCTAACTATACTAAATAGGAAGAAATAGGCACAATAGTACAATAACAAACTCCTGGCCTTAGGAACCAAGACTGCAGGTTTAAACGAGTTTTAGGGCTAGCCAACCTTCACCTGTAGTATGTCATACTATGTACCAAAAAGGAAAGCAAAGAATAACATTTGGAGGAATTTAAACATTATAATAAAACCACTAAACTAATAAAATATAATTATAAAATTGTAGCCTACTAGTACTCACATTAAACATTTAAATTCGATGCAAAACGTAGATAGTAAGACTTACTTGAGGAGTGTATCAACTTGTTGTTTCCCGCCAAATACAAGAGAGGGAAAGCAGTTCCGCATAAAAAGTTAAATTATGATAGAGTAATATAAAGTTTATATATATATGTACTTTTAAAAAATCATAAATATATATTGATATAAATATTAGTGTAAAATATAAATGAATCCTAGAAATATTTAAATATTATTGAATTATTAAACATGTAGCGCCATCTATTTAATAATTGTATAATTAGTTTAAAAAACCTCATAATGTCAATAAGTTATTAATACAAATTGTATAACATGGAGAACTATTAGAAATATAATTGTAAAGAAAGAGTTAGCAGGATATCCATGCCCTATACATTGTTTGATAAAGTTATTAATGTTTAAATAAATATTAGCTTTATCACTAACTAAAACATTATTACGATAAATATAGTTAAAAATAATATTTCTATATATAGATATTGATAAATTTGAATTTCAGTAAAGCATTTTAAGAATGTTAAAATTAAAGGCATCTCTTTTATCATAAATATTACTATGTAATTTCAAATCCTTAATGTACAACGTTACATCTAAGTAATTAGTTTTAATTGGATTATTATTAATTTTAACTAAGTTTAAATAAGCCGGATAAAAATTAATATTGGGATGTAAATAATCATTTTTACCAAAAATAATTAAATCATCAATATATCTAAAAATGTAATAGTCATTATTAATAATATAATTATATTCATAAAAGTGTAAAAATAAATTAGCCAAACTATTGCTTGCTGGGCCTCCTTGTGGTAGTCCTGTGTATTGTTTATATAATGAACCATTAAAAAAGTTAACGTAATTTTCTTTTAAGACAAAATCTATGAGAATTTTAAATTTGTTAAAATTAATATTAAGATTATAAATACTGTGTTTTTCTAAAATTACTTTAATAATATCATTGATATCAATGGAATTGAAAAGATCTTCAAAGTCATAACTATGAACTGAATAAATATTTTTATTTTTGAAAAAATCTATAATATCTTTACTATTTTTAATTATAGCTTTATTACATTGCTCATTAATAAAGTTTTGTATAATATTATGAAGTAATTTGCTTGCATTGGTAATATATGATTTAAAACCATTTGTCACAGTTCTAAATTTAACAGTACTTTTATGGAATTTTGGTGTTAAAAATATATATGGATACTTAATTTTTGGAACACAAAGACCTAATTTTTTATAAAAAGCAATAATACGATTACTAATTTCATTATGTGACAAATCTATTTTTGTAAAAAGATTCATTATTTAAGAAGTGTTCATTAAGCATATTATAATAAAAATACTTACAAATCACAGCATAGTTACCAAGTACTTTATCATATATATATATATATATATATATATATATATATATATATATATATATATATATATATATATATATATATATATATATATATATGTTACCGTTAAAGTGCGAAATCCGTTATTTCATATAATTACTTGATATTTCATGAAATAACTAGAAAAGTCAGTTAAAGTATATATTCTTAAATTCTGTGATTTAACTATGTATTTAATAGAATAACGGTTACTTGATCGTTTAAAAATTGATTACGGCACTCGAAAGTTCCTTGAACTAGTTTTAGCTGTTTTAGTTAATTTTGAGCCCCAATTTAAAGTGTCATCACAGCAATTCTTGTTGTAATAAATAATGAAAAGTAAAATAAAGGTATTTCTTAAAAAGTTTAATTTAATTTTCTCTTACATTTTTGTTTGCAAAAGTTTACACACAATGTTTTTATTATAGAAGCAACAGTTTTTCTTCCCAGAATATATTTTTATACTAATTAAATATAATTACTGCTGCAATATATTCTTTTTTCCCTTTTATGTTTAACTAATGTTAGCAATATGAGCAAAAATAAATTATATAATCAGCTTTTCCTTATTATTTCATTCAAATTGATCATTCGCAATAAGAATAGAATGTAGTTTTCGAGAGATTTTAGCTATTTTTATGATAAATTAATTTATAAAGTCACTTTAAAATAGTTTTTTTTTTCACTTTAACGGTCTATAATTAGTGATTTCTTTGATTAACTAGTTATTTCATAGAATAAGGTTTAAGTATGTGAAACTGTTCATCTATTATATACTTTAACTGACTTGTCTATTTATTTCATGAAATACCTAGTTATTCTATGAAATAACTGAATCATGCACTCTTGAACGATAATGCATACACTATATTAACAAAATCTTAATACATTACTATATTATACTGCGAAACAGGACTAGAGATGAAATCTCGTGACTACAATTTTAATAACTGAATTATGAATATAAATTAGTTACGTTTCATGTAGCTGATTATCTTGTTAACAGACAAATTTTCCAAACTTAGACATCTTGTTTTGCACTAAGTTTTCAGAAAACAAGTCATTCTGTAAGTTATCATATGTTTCCCTAGTTCTAAAACTTGATATGACAGAAATTCTCCTTTGGACGCAGAGCAGATGAAGTCAACTTCCATTAGTTCTAAGTGCTTTGATAGCAGTTGGAAGGGCATGGGTACTAACCCCGGTGAGAGATATGTATAAGACTGAATAGTTGTACTCTATTTTAGTTATCACACTCTCGAAAGCTATTGAATAAAACGCGATATGTATTTGAAAGAATATTATTATTTAGTCTTTTAAACATTTTTCTCATCTAAAACCAATATAGAATAAAAATGCTCAGAAGGTGAATGGAATGAATGACAAAATAAGAAAAAAAGTTTAAATAAACTTTTACAAATGTGTGATTACAAGTAGTGAATATATGTGTCAATTGTAAAACAATATATTTTGGAATAATTAAGTATTTAAATTTGATGCTACTTTTTTGAATGTTATTAAAAGAATTGTTTATTTGTGAAATCTTTAAGATCTAATTCCTCAAACCTGTATTGTATTATAGTCAATGCTTCTCAATAAATTTGATATAAAACTTTATAAAAATGTATAAATCATAAATTTTATAATAAATTTTACTTATATAATTTTTGTAACAGATGATAAAATCTGAAAACTGACTTTGATGACGCATCATTTGTTATACTTGTGCAAATGTAACAAATGATGTGTCATCAACCTAGTTTCCAGTTGTTATCTATTGTACTACTCGACATTTATTTTCTGTTGAAAAGAATACCATGTGTTCTTTTAATTATGGTTTATTAAAAGAGAAGATTATAAAATATTTTAAAGGAAAACAATCGAATGAATTCATATGAAATTTCAAACTAATGACAGTTGTAAGTTTGAAACTTTTTTAACGAGCCTCTTGACCTTGAATTGGGAAAAATAATAGAGAGAAAGTGAGAGGTCCCACGATTTTTACTTTGGAATTTTCAGTACTATTCCTAAATAGTAAAGCATCTAAGAATGCATTTATTAGTAAAAATTTAAGATTTAAAAATAATAATTACTGACTGAGTTTTCAAGAACATAATTCAACAAATAATATTTTTAAGAAGTAGTTAATTTTTTAAATTTTTTATTTTCGTATTAATTAACAAAAACAGTTTAAAAGTCAATATAGTTAGTATACGTAGTTTTATGTAAAAGGAAATTAAAGAAAATAATTCGATTAAAGAAAACTTTCGAGAAAATTTTTTAAATATTCTTAAGTTTATAAAAAATTTAGAAAAATAATTATGAATGTTTTTATAGATTGGTTATTATAAAATAATCTAACACTTCTAAAATATATACTCTTAACAAGTATTAAAATAATGTATTTTAATAAACGAGGAAATTTTTTAAAAATAGCAGGGTACTTAGTCTTTTTAAACTCCTTTTATAAAACTAAGAGAAAGGTACTGAAAAATTATTTATACATAAAAGATAGAAGATTATTCTTATCTCAATTATTATAAATGGTTATACAATGTTTAAAAAAATAGGAACACATTCAAGTCGTTTAACAAAGTTCTTAAATTCAAAAATGTGAGAGATAAAGAAAACTTAAAAAAAAACAAAACTTTTACATCACGAAAATGTTACAGAATTTCAAGCATTTCTAAGCAACTTAAAAACTCCCTAATGAGCATTTTTTATTTAAAAAAACATTAGCCACTCATATTCCTATGAAAACTTAATATTCCAATTTCATTAAATTTATTCACTTTTATAAATATATTACATATACATAAACATATTGAGATAATTGACAATTTATGATGTAATTATTTTAACCAAACACTATGAGTTAGATTTCCCAAAAGCTTTAATGCTCTTGTGTTGTATCAGTAGCATATTATAGTGGCTTTTTTCTTGATTATTTTTCTGGAATTGTTGTCACAAAAGGCCTGTTTTTTAAAGAATTAATCATTTTGAGTAGTTTTTCTTATCTGAGTACTTGAGTATCTCAAAATTAAATATTCAATACTTTAATAATAAAGACAGGAAAATGTTTTTAAAAGATAAAGAGATCATATATACAATTTATATATCCTTTATTTGGAATTAGTTATTCTTTTTTTTCTCTATTAATAGGCAAAATCCTGCGCCTCTTCCAGGTGGGAGGATTCCAAGGAATTACCTAAGACTATTAATACTGGATAGCGGTGCAATTCTAATGTTAAGAAAATAAACTGCAACCTCATCCAGTTTAGTTTCATAGTTTCATGATAAATCGTCGTAACTTTTAAATACTTTTACTTGTTCTTAAAGTAATTTTTCATGCTCAGAAAGTTATATTAGAAGATAATAGTCTCTGTGCGAAATATTTTCCATTTCCATTTTTATCTTTCGTCTTGTATAAAACCAATGCATACAATCTCTAATGCATTTCATATTTATTGTATTTCAAAGAATTAACTTACTTTGAAAAAAATTCATATTATAAAGATATAAGAAATCCCACTTTGATTCATTTTAAAGAAAATTATTTTTATGTTGATATGTATGAATGGAATTATATTTCACAACATAAAATGAGTATCAAAGCAATCCAATATTCTTAAAAGAAAATTTTCATTTGTTAGATTACGTTAAAGAGACATTATAGTTATAAATATTAAAATAAATGCCAAATGTGTGTGTGTAATACGTTTCGGAAGAATTTTCATAACGGATTAATATATAAGACGTTATCAAAATCACATGATACTAAGCATAAGAACTTGAGGAATATAATTTGAAAAGTATCCTAAGGGCCAGAAAGCAATATTAAAGATTAGGTAAAACCTCATATTTTTTTTTATATCGTAAGGTTGTTATTATAATTTAAATAAAATATGCGATGTGTATATTTTCCAGAATGCTTGGGGTAAAGAATAAATGTTTCCTTGCTTCTAAAAAATTCTTTTTAAAAAGATTTACTTAAAACAGCTGGGAAAATGGCGCAATATGACGCTTGTTAACTCTGAAATTAATGTTATTGAGTTTTCTTAAAATAATACGAGTGCTATAAAAGTACATTTAAAACTTACGAAAAAACCTACAAAGTAAAAAGCAAATCGCTGGTTACTATTAAAAAGTTTACGGAAAATAGAATCTCAGTATTGAGAAAATAGCTTCTTCATATTTTAAAAAAAATATAGCTTTACATTATGTTACAAAATATTAATATATAATATCATAATTTACGATGGTATCATAATTTACAATGCGTTTGATGGAACAGAACAAATAATTCTTCAATACTGAATCTAGCCATAAAAAAAAATACTAAATTTAGAAAAAGTGATTAGAAACTGAAAACATTTTCAATTGCGGAATATCATAAAATAAATAACACATGAAATTTTCAGAAATGAAATAAAGGTGGAAGTATGTTTACATAGTCCATTCTGTACTTTCATTACATTCTTTAGGGAAAAAAACTCTAAACTTCTAAGCTTCTATTTTATTTATAACAAAATTTCATTTATAAAATGCAACTTTATTGCGTGGAAGATGGTAAGAACCCCTTTTTTCCAATTCTTTGCCCCAAATAAATGTTTAACCCCTTAACAGCCGATTAAAAATTACACGATTCGCTCCTCAGTGCCACCGTTTTTCACATAGGCACCCGTATGCAGTGTATCAAGGGTAAGAAAAGGGGCACAAATAAGCAAATATTTCTCTGAAACAAATAAATTCTTTGCATACACTGCGATGTCATTTTATTGCATTCCAAAGCTGTCGGGCCAGTTTTAAACAGAGCAGCACAATGCAAAGAATCGTACTTTCGAAGAACGGATATAATACACTTATTGCACGGGTTGAGCGATATGGATATGTACGACGGAGGTAATTAAGAGGTTAAGGAAGGTGAAAATATTTCAAATAGTAAATTTTCCATTAATACATGGAGTAAATTATTTGTTAGCATCACGCTAGCAATTCAAGATCTATTGGCAGAATGCCCAAAGGAACCGAGCTCACCTGGAGAGGGCTTAGAGCTACAAACTATCCCTCGGGAAGCAACCACCCCCACGTCCAGAGATCTCATAATTCTGAACCATGATCAAGTGACAGGGACGACACTTGAACTGGCAAACCCCTTTCTAAACTTCTACACCATACCAAATTGAAGACTTTGAGCTTAAGTATAATGAGTGTCCAGTAGCTTAACCCTTTATCTACCGACGGTACTTATAAGTACCACTCGCTTTAAAATTACATAGAACAACCATTTTCACGAATATTCTGACGATACTTAGCAGGAATATTCTTTAAAATCCACTCTTCCAAGATATATGGTAGCACGGGTTCTTTGATGAGTATTTTAGTGGTGAAGGCGAATAATTTTATAGCAGAAATTGCGTTTGCAGCGGATTGCGAAGATTATTATTTTTGTCTCGAAAATACAGTTAATGTCAAAATTTAACTGTTTTTTTATATGTTAATGAAGACATTAGAAAATGATTCGACTATTTATTTTAAGCGAACAGTGTATATAATTAATTTTACATTTGAACATCTTTAATTAATTCATTAGCTCTAACGGATTAAACTTCCCAAAGTTGAGTATTTTGTTTATGTACATCCCTTAATATTCAATGTAGTGATCCAAAAAAATACTACAGGAAAAAAACTTCAGTAAATCATAATGCGATAGATAAAGGGTTATGATTCTACATAACATACGCAATGACTCCCTCGAGTTCAGAAACATGACCACTTGGCTACTGGGTCGTTATTAATACATAGTATTAAAGACAATAATTGAATAATCATATGGTTATTCGATAAATGACTTGATGGATCGTAATTTCTAATAAAACATCAAAACAGAGTTACGTCGATCAATAATTGATTGCATTATAACGTTTACTATTCGAAAAAATTACATCATTCGCTGAATTTAAAAAATTAAAATACATAAAAATTACGCAAGATTGGAATATATACGAGTAAATAAATTCACAATAATTGAAGAAACACATTCGAAATTATTACATTTAATCATAATTAGAAATATTGGTAATTATTTCCCAGATAGTACGTCTTCTATGAAATTTTATGGTTCTTCACACATTTCTGGTAAATATTCGCCTCTTACAAAAATAGGAAACAAGAAATCTTGGAAATTTAACGCATCATATTGTTAGAAACTATCCTTTTATTTGAAAATGTGGTACTTTTATTTAGTCAAATAATTTCTACTAGTTAAATTTCTGTTTTTATATTTTTTAATGTGTGAGGTTCAAAATACAATTATTTTTAAGACTTTGCTTTTACTTAATGAGAATGAAATATTAACTAATGCTTCCACTAATTAAATAAATGTTAATAAGATCTGTATATGTGTGAGATAAATAAAGAAACTGGTAATAGGATTTTAAAACATAGTCATTCGACTTTTTATTAGATTAAGGATAAAACGATGCAGTTATACAGGATTAGAATAACTTAAAATTTTCCAACGCAAAAACGTCTCTCTCTCTTTTGTTCTAGTAATTTGACTTTTATAGATTTAAGATGCAAAAGGTAAATTACGTCTTTTAATGGAAATGAAAAAGGCACGTAAAAATTACTCAGACATTATTAAATTAGTTAATGGTAGTTATTTTAACATTGCAAGTTTAGGGTGCTGAAGAGAGGGAGATGAGTTTTTGCAAAGGAAATTTTTAATGCGACTGAAAAAGTACACAAAAAGACAAATTAGCTTTCAGCAATAAAAAAACTAATAAAAGATTAGTCTCCTGCCTCCAAATTATAATAATTAATGTCATATCTGAGTAATAAATATTCGAAACAATCATCAATAGCTAACTTTTCCCCCTTTTCTTTCAGTTTCAAATACTAATATTTGTATCGAAAACTATTTCAGCATTGCATTTGTAAAGAAGGCAAGTATTTTGGAGAATTTGTCTTTATTTATTAATTATTTTCGGTAATTAACTTTTTAAAGCATTTCACATTCATTTTATAATTTGGGAACGTGAAAAAAATGTAATAAATAAGAGTTTAAATCAAGGAGTGTCCAATACGCGAACCGCCAGTGCGTAATTTGCGGCCCACCCACTATTTTTAAAAAAATTTTAAATATCAGGTTTTTAAAGTTTTTTTTATTTTGAAATATATTTGAGGGGAAATTTATATATATATATATATATATATATATATATATATATATATATATATATATATATATATAAATTTGAAACTACATAGTAATATTTATGATAAAAGAGATGCCTTTAATTTTAATATCATCAAAGTGCCTTTCTGGAATTCTAATTTATCAATATCTATATATAGAAATATTATTTTTAACTATATTTATCGCAATATAATGTATTAGTTAGCGATAAAGCAAATATTTTTTAAATCTTTAATTAAAATTTTTAATCACTGTATTGAACATGGATACCCTGCTAACTTTCTTTGTAATTATATTTATAATGGTTTTTTATGATACAATTTGTATTACTGTAATTATTTACTGTTTTTATGTTTTGTAATGTTTTTTAAATTTAGACAATATCTAATTTATCCTACAATTATTAAATAGATGGCGCCACATGCATATTTTTTTTAAAAAAATTAATATATATTTTTTTGAGTTTCTTTTATAATTTACGCTAATTTTATATGATTTTTATTTCTATGTTTTATATATATATATATATATATATATATATATATATATATATATATATATATATTCTTATTATCGTATATCATATCGCAATTAATCGTTTCTTGTATCGTATCGCAATTAACTTTATGTGGTTCTGCTCTCCTTATTTGACGGGAACACGTTACTGCACTATTGGCCATCGTTTTAACTCCGATTTAGTAGGTTATGTTTATGTTCCTATGTTATTTAGTTTAAGGATTTTTTAATATTAAAATTCTACATATATAACTCTTTCCTTTCCTCTTGGTACATAGTACGACAAATTACAGGTGAAGGTTGGCGCCGCAAAACTTGTTTAAACCTGCAATCCTGGTTCCTAAGGTCAGGAATTTGTCTTTATACTATGTGCCTCCTACCTACATTTAGTTATCTTAGGTATATAACTATATGTCAATTTTTATATTTTTGTTTATGTATTTGTGTATATGTATATATATGTATAAATTTATATATATGTGTATGTATATGTATATGATTATATATTGAAAAAATTCTTTTTCATTGGATTATATATATATATATATATATATATATATATATATATTTATCATATATATATATATATATATATATATATATATATATATATACTGCTCAAAACAATTAAAGGATATTATAAGTTTTATATAAAATAAAGATATAAGTGAAATTTTTTTTTGCCGAAAATGGAAGAAGAGAATCACAAATGCAAATTTTTCTAATTTTCAAACTGTGGAGTATGCTAATTTTGAGTTCGACGTCAAAAACGTCGCTTCAGCGGCAGCGAATGAAATTTGACTTTCAATTAAAATGAAGACAAGGATGATCGACATTCAGTGACCGCTTTGTTTCGATGAGTACGATGTCTCAGCGAAGTCATTTAACCGTTTCAGAAGCTTGGAGAGTTGTTGGTAGGTTAGAAGGGATCCAAACTCAAGCCGAAGTAGCGCAACCCATTGGAGTGTCACAAAGTTTGATTTCCAGGATCCAGAACCGTTTTTTGGAGACTGGAAGTGCAGGCCGAAGACCAGGATAAGGTCGTAGACGGGCAATAACGCCCAATGAAGATCGTTATTTAGTGTTAACGGCTCGGAGACACCGAAATAAGAACGCTACTCTTCTCCAACAACACCTTCACTCGGCTACTGGCACCACGGTTTCAACTCAGACTGTCCGAAACCGGCTCCATGGTGTAGGTCTGTATGCTCGCTGACCGATGGTATGTGTTAGACTAACATGAAGGCATCGTCGCGACCACAGGGAGTGGGCAACAGAGCATACGAACTGGAGGAGAAATGAAAGGAGCAATGTTCTTTTTTTCTGACGAGTCCCGTTTTTCTGTTCATCCGGATAATAGTCGTATTTTCATCTAGAGGGACCGTGGCAGTAGGAATAATCCTGCGTTCGTGCACAAAAGTGTCAGATTTGGCGGTGGGGGAGTGTTGGTGTATGGTGGCATCTCCACTGACGGGCGCACATACCTCTACATCATTCGAGGTGGACCTCTGACTGCTCGCCGATATAAGGATGAGATCCTCCGACCTATTGTAATCCCTTACGCTGCAGCAATCGGAGATGACTTCATTTTAATGGTCGATAACTGCAGGCCACATCGTGCTAATCTGGTGGAGAATTTTCTTTTCAAGGAAGGAATCGTACGAATGGAATGGCCAGCGTGTTCTCCAGACATGAATCCAATAGAGCACGTTTGGGACGCTCTAGGAAGACGAGTTGCTTGCCGCCAACCACCCTCACAAACTCTCCAAGAACTGGGAAGAGCTATTTTGGAAGAGTGGGACAGAATACCCCAACTCGTGATTAATAGCCTCATTGACTCCATGCCTCAAAGGTGTTCAACGTTGCTGGCCGTCCGTGGAAACCATACCCCCTACTGAAAATGATTTCCTTTGAAGAAAACACCTTTTTCTCATATGCACAAATTGTGTTTTTTTCCTTTTGTACACAAATGCGGAATAAAACGCATTTTTTTCTGCCAAAAATGTGTAGTTTATTCTCATATAACCTACCACGTCTACGTCTGTCAGCCATGTATCAGTCACCTTAAAAGTTTCCCAGCCACAAGATCCACCTATAATCGCAATATCCTTTAATTATTTTCAGCAGTATATATATACAATGTAATTGCTTGTTATCTTTTCTTGTTTTAAATTAAATCCTTCTTGATAATAGAAATGTCTTTTAGATTAATAGGGATTGATATTTTATCAAACAGTTACATTTGATTTTTTTTTATAATAAATTACTTTTTTAATAAATTCTAAATTGCACTATGCATATCCTTTACTATGGATGGTACATGATTCTCTGTGTGTGCAACTTTCATTTCTCCTCCTCCTTTTTTGTTTGGAGTGCCCAAAAAGCAAGAGGCAGTTATATATATATAGATGTTTTTTAAAGTTTTAAAAAAATATTCAAGACGGTTAAGATAAAGGGCAATGTATACTTAATTGCTTGCAAATGACAGTACTATTAAATTTCAACAATGAGTAACGAAATATCTCAATACAAAAGGAACGCCATAATCTTCATAGAAATGACAACTGTAATATTTTAAACATTATTTGATCATTGCATTATTACATTATATAAACATTATTATATTATCTTTTGTGTTGTGACTAATGCCACCTACCTGACGAAGTCAGATCGAGGCCCGCGAAATTAATCGTGGCTATGGGCTAGATTACTTGCGCCTGTCGTTAGCCTTAGCTTTGAGCACCATGCAGGTGACAGTGCGATTTCGCTCGGTTCCACCCCAATTTAGAGGGAGAAAACCCTGGGGATGGCCAGGGTCCTCCCACCTCTCTTCCCCTTCCACCAATCACATGAATGAACTTGCAGCTCGACGGCTATTTAGAGTACATCCATGCCGCAAAGGCTCCATACATTTATAAACATCTATGTCATATCCGGGATTCGAACCCAGTCCCTACGGCACCGCATTCAGCGTCGTTAACCACTATACCGGTTGGGAGACATTATATTATCTATGTCTGTATACATGAAAAATAAGGAAAACAATAACAATAATTCATTCTGTTTTAAATTTTCACTCAATAAATGTTTTTTTTTTTGCTCCCAAATCTGATGTAAAGGTACATGGTTTATGTTCGGCCCGCGAGATTATAATGTTTCTCCGAAGTGGTCCGCAAGGTCATTTGGGTAGGATACCCTTGGTTTAGATCATAATAAGTAATAACATACTTAAATAACATCCTTTCAGATATTCTTCAAAGTTGATATTATTAAAACAATTCCATTAATATAATTAATTAAATTGCTAAGCTTTTTACGACAGATTTATTAAATTTATTTCTTGCTCATCTCTTAGATTTTCATGAAGTTGGGTAAGTAACATATAATATACACATTTTTATTTTCAATTTCCATTTAGAAAAAGCTTTCTTTACTCAGTGCATAAGTATGCATTTTTAAATAAACCTTTTTTATACTCTATTCCTTATCGTTAAGGCTGGTAAACAAAATAAAATTATCTAATTAACTATGTATATATAGTACAGTTTATTCAGTCATAAGAAAAAATTATCTCCTTTTGAGAATTAAGCTACCATTAATGGTATGTTTTTTTATTCCTTTTTGCTCAGTTTTTTTAAACTCCTTTCTATATCTCCCTCCCAAATGCTCTTCTGAACGGCCTTTACCCTTGCTTATGAAAGACAATCAACAACTAAGATGGTGGGGATTTTGTTTTAAATGAATACCTGTAAAGATGGTGGAATTCCCAAGCCGCCAATTCGTCTCGTTGTTTAAAATAACAGTTTGAGGATCTGAATAAGTAATGTTATAAGTAAAACAAACCTAGCTATTAATAAAAATATATTATTCACGATGGTAGTATTTCTGAGGTACACTGTGATTTTTTTTAAATATATCGTAAAACATTTATTGATATTTATGGCTTCTTCCTTTGGATCAAATCCTTTTGAATGATTTACTTGCTGCATTTTATTTTACACTTTAGTTATTTTATTCTAATATTATTTCTCAAATAAGTTTTAACTGATAATTTTGATGAAATGAAAACCTTTTTTTTTTTACTCTACAAACGCCTGAAAATTACATAAAATTAACCTATCAAAATTGCATTCAGATGATTGGTATTCCACCTAAATGGTTCCACACTAAAAAGTGATACTATCTCCCTGGGAATGTACTAGGTTTGCAATGGCACTAACCAATCCGTAGCCCCATTGGAAAATAAATAAAGCTATCGATATATTTCACTGTTTTACTAGTAAATATTTGCAAGTAGAGTGAAATATACAAAACAAACGTAAAGGAGACAGATATATATTGTGAAACAGAGTGAATTCTCTCTCGATAAAGAACCATGCAACAAAACGTAAATGTATCTTGTTTCTTTATATGTTTGAAAATAACAAATTTGAAGCGAAAAAATTTGCGAAAGATAAAAAAAGAGGCATATACATTCTATATCATCAAACAAGAACATCAGAAACACATCCTGTAATGTTTCAAAGATGTACCCATTAAAAACATAATACTTTATGTTTTTGTTTCGCTATATTCCAAGAATATGAATCAAAGCTCTAGTGAAATCTTATACATCTTCCAGGTTTAAATAATTTAGCCTCACAGTGGATATTTTTATAAGCTGTAAAAAAATTACATTAGGAGAATCGATAGTTGCAAAAGAAGCATGTTTATGATAGCAATAAATCTATATAACATAATGGAATTATGTTATAGTGTATTTTAAGCTGACATTTGCAAACGTGCATTGGCTAATTCATGGTACATGTCTCCTGAAAATGTAAGAATATTTTACAATCTATCTGAATTTTTGTTCTACAAATAAGGATGGTAAAATGTAGAGTTCAATTGTCTAATTTACTTATGCGGATATATTTTTACTTTTCAATCTCTTTTCCTTTCTTCTCTTTTCTCTCCATTTTGCTTTCAATCATCTGTATCTGAGATGTTTCTTCCCTTATATCACCAATTATTTTGTTTTTCTCTTCGAAATACATTTCTTCATACATTATCTTCGAATAAATTTCTTCTTCAAAATATATTCAAAAAATTGAAAGAAATTCTAAATGAAAGGAAGTGCATGGTAAGCGATAAACTAAATTTCAAGATAAACACTTAACACAAATATGCGGGGTGGTTCTAAAATCATGGGACCAACTTTAAGGGGTGCTAGAGCTCAAAAAAGCAAACAATTTTTTTATGAAATATAGGGGAGGAAGGGTCGTGTTGAGGCACACACACAAATAGAAAAAATAACACATTAACCATTCATTAGCTGCATACTTAACGAGTGATTCCGTACAGAAAATGTTAAAATAGTTTTAGAAATTACATCCAACCAACAGTTCAATAGTAATACTCTCCCAGCAGTTGGTTGACTAGACCAGGGGTGTCCAACACACGGCCGTATGTGACCCGCCAGTACGTAAGTTGCGGCCCGCCAACTCTTTAAAAAATTTTAAATATCAGATTTTTAAAGTTTTTTCATTTTGATATTTATTTGAGAGGAAATTTATGTATATATTTATATATGACGACGTTATCTTCCTTCAGAGAAGATTTAACTCTGAATAGGGCTGTGGGGTCATAAATGCTTTCTAATGACACTACTTTGAGGCGACTGCCGTCCGAAGAGAGGATCGTCTCTTCTTGGAGGATTTTTGGTGCTCTCAAAAACGTCGCGACACTGAAAACCAAGATGCTTGAAGTGTGGCAAAGAACACACTACTAAACAGTGCCCGATCAAGGAGAGACAGGAAATCCCTTTCTGTATCAATTGCCAAGAATATGGCCATACGGTCTGCTATACAAAATACCCTAATTTCACCCGACCTAAAAAGGGTTTATTCATATCAATAAATAAAAATTTCAGTAGCAATGTATGTAAGAGGAAGGAGTTTCCTTCTCTAACATTGTTAGCGGAGTTATATATTTTTCAATCTACAATGTACTTGCCTGTTACCTGTTCTTGTTTTAAAATGAAACCTTTTTGATGATAGAAATGTCCTTTAAATTAAAATAGATTTATGTTTTATATCAAACAGTTACATTTGATTTTACTATAACAAATTACTTTTTTTAATAAATTCCGAATTGCATTATGTATATCCTTTACTATGGATGGTACATGATTCTCTGCGTGTGCGACTTTCATTTCTCCTCCTCCTTTTCTGTTTGGAATGCCCAAAAAGCAAGAGGCAGTCAGAGATGTTTTTTAAAGTTTTAAAAAAATATTCAGGACGGTTAAGATAAAGGGCAATGTATACTTTATCGGTTCCGAATGACAGTACTATCAAATTTCAGCAATGAGTAACGAAAGATCAATTCAAAAGAAAAACCATAATTTTGAAAAAATGGCAAAAATGTAATATTTTTAAACATTATTTGTGTGTGATCACTGCATTATTATATTATACAAACATTATTATACTATCCATGTCTGGCAAATGAGCCATCTCCAAACAATTCTTAATGAAATCGATGAAACATTTTGTGGTTTGGCGTGCGTTTACTTGGAAAGCGTTTCTGATACAGCTCTGCCTTTACTATTAGCAGCATCGAACATTAGTGCCCGAAAACCATAGAACACTCTGCCTTTTTGCTATTAGTAAAATTATCCAGAACGACCGAAATTTCAATTACAAATGCCAATGTCGGTGATGCAACTGATCACTGGCACCCCACTTTGCTGCCTTCAACTAGACAATCACGCCATAAAGGTCGCCAAGCATGCATGATGGTTCGTAAATGCAATTTCTAAGGCTGCTTTCTCTCTCATATTTTATCTACGCAATCACTCATTAAGTATGCTGCTAATGAATGTTTTGTTTCCGACACTGTGCTACGCTTTCTGTTTGTGTCTCAACGCAGCTGTTGGAACACCTATCTTGCCGCACATCTGACTCAAACTCCCAACACCTAGAACTATCAACGTGTCTACCCGACACTGGTGCAGTTCCAAAGATATATAGGTACATCCCCACTCACTTAAGTCAAGAGAGACCACTTACCTGGGTAGTACAAAAAAAACCTTAATTAATTGAATAATATTTTATATATAACTAAATCCACATATTAAAATATTAAAAGAACTGACAAAACAAAATTCTCTGCTCTTCTTATAGAAAGAAAAAGACGGTTGGCGCCATCTGTTGGACAATCTGAAAAACATTCGCTGACAAATTCTCAACAGTGGCATTTCCACCCAAAAATTATTTGTTTTATTGAGCTCTACCAGCCCTCAAAGTTTTTCCAATTATTTTACAATTATTCTGTATAGACATGATTTAAATTTTTTGTTTAACGAATACCTAAGATCATTCAGTCTTTATAGAGAAAACTTAGAGGAATAGGTAGATAAAACACGCTATTTCAGCTATTTATATAAATGAATGCAAGGAGAAAATGAAACGTTGAATCATGATTTTAAGAAATACGCTTGAAAATAAACATAAACTATTTACTTATAATATCCAAATTACGTTTTTATTCGCGTTGCATTTCATAATAATTACGCTTGACTGCAATAATAGAATAATAAGAGCAATTTTTTTCAGAAGTCCTGAGCGTTTATTGAATGCATGGTTATTACATCTGGATATTCTAATGGTGAAGTACTTAACAGAATCAAATGATTCCTATTAAATGAAATATCTCAGAAAATCTGTAAGCAGAACTTGAAATTTGATAGCTACTCTAATGCTACAAGCAAGTATTTATATTTATATTTCTGTTTATTTTTTCGGTTTGCGTGACTCAATGATTCTAACATTCATATAAAAAATGTATTTTGTAGCTGACCTTAAAGTTAATCTTTAAAATCTAAATCTCTTATGAATAACATAAGACTTCACAGCAATTACTTTTAATAATCCATTTATGAATTTAGTTTGTAAAGCTTCATTGAACGCGTTATTTTTTTAGAATAAATTCTGAAATGTTTCTCTTTCAAAATGTTTCAAATAATGTGAAAAATTGCTTACCAACAAAGCTATTTTGCAATTTCTTTTTAATCATATCTTTTCCCTATTTGCGATCGTATTTCTATCTCATAATATATGAGTTGGCTTCCTCTATGTACTTTTAATAAAGATACAGAAAAAGCGTCGGTAACTTTTTAAAGCTGCCACTTAAAATTTAAGAGAAATGAGGTATTTTTTACAAGCGTTTTGTAGTTAAGTTACCCACTTTAAATACTTGCACATCGGCAATCATTTTTCTTTGATAATTTAAGAATTTCAATAAAGCTACATGTTAAAAAGGTAATTTCCCTTAATAGGGTGTCAACTTTTAAGGTATCCGACTACGTTCGGAACCGTACTTTTGCAAAAGCATATAAATGGATAATATTTATGAAATTAAGTGTCACTTAGATTAGAAAATGTATATAAAATTGTTTTAAGAATAGTATTACAATAAAAAATTATTTAAGTACAATATTTTGACAAAAAAATGAACATAGAGTGACCAATTTTCAAAATATTCTCCTTTTGTGAAAAATGCTTCTATTATAATAATATTTTGCCTGTAGATAGCTCAGACCTCTCTACAGAGGCTCAACTAGAATTTTTGAAATATATAGCTTGGAAGTGGGTTTATCCATATTTTACAACCACAGAAGGGAGCAATTTTGAGAAAAAACGCCGATAATTGTTTCAATTGGTGGTAACTCTGAAAATAATGTGAATTTTTCAAAAATCTTAGTTCAGACTCTCTGGAGAAGTTTTTACTTTATCTAAGCAAAATATTATTATTTTAGAAGCATTTGGTATAAAAGGAGAACATTTTGAAAAAAGATTATTCTAAGTTAATTTTTTGTTAAAATATTGAATTTAAATAATTTCTTTTTGTCGCAATATCCTTCAAACAGTTTTATACATATATTCTAATCTAAGTGACATTAAATATCATGAAAATTATCCATTTATGCGCTTTTTTTAAAATCACGTTTCCGAACGTAGTCGAATACCTTAGTAATAAATTATCTCCATAAAAGAATGAATTGATATTAACATTTAATAGAAATCAGTACTTCTAGCTATTGCGCAAAGCACCTATACAATTAATGATTCCAGAATGTCTTTTCTCTTTTATGTCTCTCTGGGACATTAGAGTGTTTTGCGATCGACCCCAAAGATGTCCTCAGCTGTTACTGCTTATCAATACCTTGAACGTGATTGGACGACTGTCTAATTTATTTCTACGCTATTATAAGGCTTCTCTATTCTCTAATTAACTGTCTCAACCCGACTGCTGAGTGAACATACGACCGCTTCCCAATCTGTGACTGACAGGCGATTGAGCGATGGTAGAGGATATTGTATGAAGGGATGAATATTGAGAGATAATGGTGTAGAGATTGTAAAAAGCGCATAGTAAATTTGATCGAACAATATCATACTGTTTATAATCTTTTAAAACTTTAATCTTACAAATGACTGTTTTGAAACTCGTAACTTAGAGTGGGTTAATGTTAGAAGTGAATTGATTTTTAAATTATTCCTTTCGCTATCTTTTGATGATCGTACAGCTTAGAGCAGTGCTTCTTAAACTTTCAAAATTTGTGACCCAAAATCCAATCATAAGTTTCATCACACCCCACCTCCATACAATAGCATTTTTTTTAAAAAATTCAGTAATACCATACTTTGACGATATAAATACAATACGACTTTAACCTTTAAGCAACACCGGCGTATATAAACGTTTCTCTCAGCCAAAGTGTTAATCGCCCTGGACGTATATATACGTCTTTCTGAAGTATGATCTGCTCTGTGCACTGGTATCCATAAAATTATTCCGAAGGCCTTGAAATGCAATAAAAGAACCTTGACAATGTTTGCGAAAGATTTACTTATTTCAGGGGATTTGCTTATTTATTCCTTTTCTTCTACTCCTCCCCCTCCCCCCGAATACAGGGCATACGCGCGTCTACGTGGAAAACGGTGGCATTGAGGAGCGAATCACGTAACTTTTAATAGACAGTTAAGAGATTATTATAAACCGTACAAATTATCAAGATAAGTGTTAATTTTTGTATTAATTATATATGACAACCCCATGGGATCACTAGTAATTATTTAAGTTCTTGAGACTGAGTACGGTTAAATTAATTATAAAATACAATATGTAGTACTGATACATTCGTAAGTGTATCATATCAGTACTACATAAAGTATATGTGTATTTTATATTTTATTATGTCAGAAGGTATTTTTTGTTTGTTTATTTTCAGTAAAATAATATTTTTTTTAAATAATCTTTTGTTGTGCCCCCCTCGTAGAGATATCACGCCCCACACTTTGAGAAACGCTGGTTTAGAGATAAGATGGTTAAGTCGAAATAAGGTGTAAAGATATTTTATCATTAAATCAAAATGTATCCCAGAAACGGAGATTTAGCATTTTTAGTGTAAACTTCAACGCTCATTTAAATGAATTAAATGTATATATTTGCATGGTGAACAAGCTAACAAAGCAGATATTCGCATTTTGACATGTTGTCTAAACGTGGAGTTATAAGTGTGAAAATATGCAGATTTGTTTGCAGTTTCATATTAGAATTAATAGTTTCCACGTTTATTTTCATTTAGAATTATTCTTTAATGTATACTTACAAAAAAGAACGGTGTTTATTTGTATATCCTTAATCTGTTTTTCAAGGATGAAGCAAACAAAAAAATTAAAATTAAAATATCTGCTAAAATAGCAAGAAGACTCTATGAAAACATTAACTACTTTCATTGAACCAAGTAAAAAGTATTAGTGTCTTAAAAAATGTAAAAATATATCCTTAGTTTCGGTTTTTCTCCTATCAGTTACTTTCATATTGAAATCATAAATGAATGAAGGCATTTTATACTACTTAAATTATGCTAAAGCATTAGATTCCATTTTTTAATTCCTACTAATAGTTCACTCTCTCAAAGGGGTATAGCTAACACTGTATCAGCTGTATCAATGATACGGGGCCGCAAGCAACACGGGCCCCAACATGTGTAACTATAGTACAGCTAACAAGGCTTTCTTTTCTAAGAAAGGGGCCCCAAAGGAGTTTTGATGCAGAGCCCACACAGAACAAGCTACGCCAGTGCTCTCTCTCTATATATATTTATGTATCTTGTTCTAATTTTCAATCGTTAATAAAATACTTTTTATTCATCCATTCAAGTTCAAATACATTTCTTTAAACTTGAAATGTATAACACTTGATGTTAATACATTTTTTTCAAATATTAATTCATTAATTTAAAAAATGAATAAATAGTAACAAAAATAATAATCCGACACCATATATAGAAAGAAAAATTGTTCGTTGTGCCCCTGTAGCGCAATGGATATAGCGTTGGACTTCAATCCAAAGATCGTGGGTTAGAATCCCACCTGGGAAGGCATAAGTTCAGAGATTGTGATTTCTTTTTTACTGTACTATTTTATTTGAATAATTCAATTTAATTAATGAAACAATAGTAACAAACAAACAAAAATAGTCCAACACCCTATGTAGAAAGGAAAATAAAAAATTGCAAGGAAAATCCCACCTAGAAGGCCTAATTGCTGAGATTGTGATTTCTTTTTTTTACTGTACTATTTTATTTGAATAATTCAATTTAAATAATGAAACAATAGTAACAAACAAACAAAAATAGTCCAACACCCTATGTAGAAAGGAAAATTGAAAATTGCAAGGAAAATCCCACTTAGGCCTAATTGCTGAGATTGTGATTTCTTTTTTACTGTACTATTTTATTTGAATAATTAAATTTAACTAATGAAACAATAGTAACAAACAAAAATAGTCCAACACCCTATGTAGAAAGGAAAATTGAAAATTGCAAGGAAAATCCCACCTAGAAGGCCTAATTGCTGAGATTGTGATTTCTTTTTTACTGTACTATTTTATTTGAATAATTCAATTTAATTAATGAAACAATAGTAACAAACAAACAAAAATAGTCCAACACCCTATGTAGAAAGGAAAATTGAAAATTGCAAGGAAAATCCCACCTAGAAGGCCTAATTGCTGAGATTGTGATTTCTTTTTTACTGTACTATTTTATTTGAATAATTAAATTTAACTAATGAAACAATAGTAACAAACAAACAAAAATAGTCCAACACCCTATGTAGAAAGGAAAATTGCAAGAAAATCCACCTGCAATTGCTGAAAATTTCCCACTATTTTATTTGAATAATTCAATTTAATTAATGAAACAATAGTAACAAACAAACAAAATAGTCCAACACCCTATGTAGAAAGGAAAATGGAAAATTGCAAGGAAAATCCCACCTAGAAGGCCTAATTGCTGAGATTGTGATTTCTTTTTTACTGTACTATTTTATTTGAATAATTCAATTTAACTAATGAAACAATAGTAACAAACAAAAAAAAATAGTCCAACACCCTATGTAGAAAAGGAAAATTGAAAATTGCAAGGAAAATCCCACCTAGAAGGCCTAATTGCTGAGATTGTGATTTCTTTTTTACTGTACTATTTTATTTGAATAATTAAATTTAACTAATGAAACAATAGTAACAAACAAAAATAGTCCAACACCCTATGTAGAAAGGAAAATTGAAAATTGCAAGGAAAATCCCACCTAGAAGGCCTAATTGCTGAGATTGGGATTTCTTTTTTTACTGTACTATTTTATTTGAATAATTCAATTTAACTAATGAAACAATAGTAACATACAAAAATAGTCCAACACCCTATGTAGAAAGGAAAATTGAAAATTGCAAGGAAAATCCCACCTAGAAGGCCTAATTGCTGAGATTGTGATTTCTTTTTTACTGTACTATTTTATTTGAATAATTCAATTTAATTAATGAAACAATAGTAACAGACAAACAAAAATAGTCCAATACCCTATGTAGAAAAGAAAATGGAAAATTGCAAGGAAAATCTCACCTAGAAGGCCTAATTCCTGAGATTGTGATTTCTTTTTTACCTGTACTATTTTATTTCAGTAATTAAATTTAATTAATGAAACAATAGTAACAAACAAGCAAAAATAGTACAACACCCTATAAAGAAAGGAAAATGGAAAATTGCTTTCTATTTAGTCACTTAACAGTATGATTCTGTCATGTGTATAAACATATTTACGTTAATTGTAACTATTTAATAAAATGTAACTAAAATAAAATATTTCTTTGTTGACATATAAGTAGGAATTTACTTAAAAATAAAAAAAAATTATCTTCTTGTTTTAACTCATCCGCTACACAAGGATCCAGGAAATATACCTTCCTTAATACATGGAAGATGAAGCTAGAAAAATATTCTTAAAAGGAATACGATTTTAATTTTTAATTAAAAAAAAGTATTTTGAAAACTAAAATCTAAAAAAAAGTATTTTGAAAACTAAAATCTATTTTTTCTTGAAACTTTAATTCTTTTTATTTGATTTACGGAATATTCATATTTTCTTTAAATCGAACCAATAAAAGTGCCCTTAATTCAATTATTTCCATAACTTATTTTGATGGCTTCTTCGCGTAAAATGGTTCAATTAAATTTACAGTCTTTGTTATAAACCACCTGCAATTATTTTTCCCTTTGCAAAGAGATGAGAACAAAAGTCTTTTTGAACTATTCTGCTACTCAAGAGGAAAGAGATAATACTTCTAGAAGTGCTCCATTATTAATAAATGTAAGGATGAAGATGAAAGAGAATATTTAATTGCTAAGGTCGGAACTGTTTATTCAAGAAAAATGCATTGGTGTTTCTCTTATTAATAAAGATTTGCATTTAATTTTGGAAATCTTAATGCAAAGTATTGGAACATTGCACTTAATTATTGTTTGAAAGTTACTGATTTTAATACATATGAATATTATAACTGCTCTTTGAGATACTTAATTGATTACAATAATACTAGGAATATTTAAAAAACAATAGATGCAATTTGAAATTTTTTCATTGTTCGTAAATCGTGATAATTTAACAAATAATCAACAGTTGAATAATTATGTCAATTAGTTTAATATCTTTATTATTGATATATAAATTCATAAATTCAAAGTAATTTATGAATTTTAGCAACATAAAATTAATGAGAGGTGTCAAAAATTATACCCTTTATATTTATTTAACGATTTATTTTTAAGGTATGTTTTTTTTTTTAGTTTAAAAACTTAATTCCAAGCATTTGATGATAATGAATCAATGTGTATAAGTTGATAATAAAGAATAAATAACTTATTGATACGTATATCCGGGTTAGTGAATTTTATGCAAAACAATCACAAAGAAAATAAGCAGTTCTTTAAGAACGATGCGAATTTATAATCAAAAATCCAATCCTTTAAATACAGGATTCAGCAGCAATATTCACAGAGTAAATCTCCGAATGTCTTCACACCTTCAAAAGAACTCAAACACAATTGTCAGTGTTTAAAAATACATGTATGTAATAGATTATTCACAAGCACAGCCGAGCTAATCGCTAGTCAAAACAATGTTCACTCCTCGCTGGTTTAATCAGACTGACTCTAGTTCCTGCGATCATCTCTATTTATAGGTGCTGCAGAAACTTCCAGAAATATAACCGCTTGTGTCATAGAACGTGACATTAGTGGACCTCACCACAGATTTCTAGAAGAATCCAGAGGGTTCCAAACTCGCCAAAGTCACCAACTTGGTCGCCAAAAATAATGCAAACTAGGCGCTACCGCCAAGATTTCACCAAGTTCTCATTGAATAGTCATTCAACGTAAGGGGCGGCATTGCTTGTAAATAGTATAATTTTAGCATAAAATAAATATAACATAGAGTAATATAAATGCATTAAACATCCAAATACAAATTATTTACATTATTTACACAAAATTCGTAACACTATTATAGAATATTATAGAATTTATCTTTCCTCTTTACATTCGCTATATTTACATCAACATCCTATCTTTAAACAGATGTAGGACTTTCGATTGAGGAAATTTCAAATGTTACGTAAAACATAACATAAACACAATTATAATAAGACTGTTCTAAGTGTGGCATATACAGATATTTCGTATTCTTTCTCCGTGAAAGAGGAAAGAATCTGTGACAATTTCTTATTGGAAATTTTATTTCATTTTATTTACAATCTTGATAACAGAGTCGGATTAAGAGAACAGACATTTTAATTTCAAACAAAGTGCTGGAATTCGAAAACGTTGTTAAGAACACAAAAGAAGGTAATAAAAAAACACACCTCTTATTAGAATGGTTACTAAGTTGGTAAAGTGCATTGAAATACGTATAAACCGAAAACGCTCTAGACGAAATATCGGTTAACATGAACGGTTCCGACAAACTATTATGTGTTTTCATGCTTTTATTCTTCTCTTGGCACAATACGAAAATCTCTTAACTCGAAAAGATTTCCTTCTGGGAATGAACAAAACATTGAAATCACCAGCCACGCAGACTAGATTTAAGAGGGGTGTAAGATGAAAGTGCGCTGGTTTCACATGTTTCGTGGAAAGTAGGTTAAATTGGCTTTGAAATACCTTCGGAATAGCCTGCGATACTAGCCAATTTCGTTCATCTAAGTTACTTTCACCCTCCATCCCTACAAACGCCATACAAAATTATCTCACCTCTCAACAACTGACATTGCAATGACGAGAAAATCGTAATGTGAGCAAAAATCAGTGAGTTTTGTTCATATTATTTTTCCCACTTTGGAAAATTTTTTTGCAAACACTATGACAGAAAGTTTAGGGGCAAAGCAAACTGCTATTTGGCTTAAGAAGAAGATTGAACTTCTTAAAGCTGTTGATCAAAAACAGAAGACGAAAATGAAAGTCTGTTAAGATTTTGGTATTACTAACTCTACTTTAAGAACAATAACTTTTTTTAAAAAAAAAGAGCAAATAACATAAACTTATGAACGATTTTTACTAAATACACGCATATAAACTTATTTATGTAAGTAAAAGGCACTCTAATAAAATTAATTTTGTCGAATATATATTTATTTGCAATGTCCCTGTAAGGATCTACTGCCTGCACCTAGGAACATGTCGAACCAAACACACGAAATCTGGCAGTGGGCCTACTATATATAGAGAGGAGGACCTAGCAACGACAGGAGGGACCAGACTGAACCGGGGGAAAGGAGAACGGTAAGGAGAAAACCGGAGGCGAGAAAAACGTGGTCGGAGGAAGAAAGACGGTTGGACGATGGATTGCAATCTTGTATCATCTTATTATTTTCTTTTTTATGAGGTGTCCCATAGAAGGAGTGAAATAAAACAGAGGGACAAAATCCTGACTGAAATTATTTTTTTTCACAATTCAAACACGACCAGATACGTAAAGAACCCACAATTTTTTTAGTCCCTTAACACGAAAAAGAATGTCTCTCAGTCCTCCTCAGTTTCATGTAAAACAATTTACCCCGTAATATTAAAAGATTTTCGGTTATTCATTGAGGAACAAGATAGATCTGAAAATAAAATTTGTTAGATAATAACATAATTTCAACACTATTCACACTAGATCTTTGAAGTTTATTGTAAGGAATAGAATGAACTAGGGGAAATTTGAAGAAAGATTAGAATGCATAACTGTCTGAAATGCTAATGCTAATGATATAAATGTGTTGTATATTTCCTAACTACAACATTTTACTTTTAAATTATATTACTTCATTGATACAATCTTGTAGGAAATTACGCACCTTCGCTTCAGAAAGACCAAATTCCTCTCTTATAATCACTTCCTTTTTTCTTTCAAACAGATTAAACGGACGAAAAAATTAATCGAACAATTTAAGAAATAGTATTAATCTGATTATGTATATTTAAGCTGCTCATGTAATGTTAATTAAGTAATTATTCTGTAAAGCTCATGTACAGTTAATTTAAATACTTTTAATTGCTCTCACTGAAATTCTTTTTGTGATTAATCCTTAGAAAATTCTTTTACCTGATTTTACTTCATGCACTAAAGTATAGTCCATTTAAATTTCTAAATATTTCATAAGCATACAGGTGATTAGTGTCTAACGCTAACTAGAATTGAGTGCACATACTTAAGTTAATAAACTTTTACATTTTAGGGGCATGGCATTTAAGAAAAGAGACTACAATTAAAAGTGAATGAGTAAAACAATTCATTATGATCAAGCTTAAGTTTACTAATTAGCTTAAGGTATTCATACTATTTAAAGTGCATTTACTGAAGCTAAATAAAACATTAAAATTTAATTAAAATTCTGTCCATAAATTACCTTTCTCTCATTTTCACTCAACTATTGCCATTTTTAGTTATTTCTGATGCACTTAAAGCAACCGCTTCTGAGAAAATTGTGAATTGAGTATCATGATTGGTTATATAAAAATAGAAATGCATATTCTGTATAGCTCTTGATTATATGTAGAAGTACCAAATTCCTGAAGTATAGTATGTGCTAAAATTGTTCTTTTAGTTAGTTACACGAATTAACTAAATTCTCAGTTAAAAAAAATATAAGTCTGAAAAATTGAAATAAATTTAATAATTAAGTAACTCGATCACAAAAATTGATACCTTTAAACAAGATCCATCTAAATAAATTCGTAAAGTAAAATATTATTCGCATAATTCGTAATAAAAGCTAAATCAGTGCCTTTTCCCTTAACAATCAAATGGATTGAAAAAACTTAACTCTAGGAAGTAAAGCAATTCAAACTTCTCACTAAATACTAATATAGAAATTGAAACTCATTTAAAATACATACATATCTTCATAAACTTCTTTACAAATGAATGCGGGTTCGAGGGGGGAAAAGAACAGAGAAAATTATACATGAAAAAATAAAGTAAAAATAAAATAAAACTGAGTCTTGCAGAGATATAATGCCGGTTTCACAGGAAACCACTTTGCGCCAGTCAACTCGTTCTTTGTCACCAATCCCTTAGAGTGAAGACAGGAAAAAATTCCTTTCACACACGGATGCAAAGTTAACTGAAAAACAAGTGCTGGACTCATAGGTATTACGATTTAATCAAGAAATAAAAGGCTGTCTCCTTTTTCGATACGCAATTAGCCACCTGTGGAGAACGTAGTATCAAAACATAATTTTAGTTGATTCAACCGGAGGGGAAGATAACTTGGCATTCGAGTGCTTGAGGGAATACCACAGAACAGAGTACAAGTTATTACCTACGTGTAAAAAAACACTGACAACTTCTATACAAAACTAACTCTTGTATTTTGTTACGTACGGCACAAGTTAAGTCATGTGAAAGCGTTTTGTATACAGATATCCCTTCTCCAGAAAGTCGTAAAAACAAAAACACAGCATTTAAAGGCTGACCAAAGAGGGATTCATTTTCGTCACAATAGTCTGGCATATGAAGAGCGTGATTTCGGACAGAAAGTTTTGTAATTCAACTAAAACACTCTTGCCATAATCAGCAGCTTGTAAACTTAATGGTAATTCGGAAATTGAACACGGGTGATAGAACAGCTTATTTCAACTTGTTGAATGTACATTCCACGAAAAATTACGAAAACATTCCCAATATATATATCCCCTTGCAATGTAAACAACCTTTGCACGTCGTCTCAAATCATGTCGATGTGTCTCTCTCTCTCAATTGTTAACTTTTCAAATACCACTCAAAACAACTCGGGATACATATTAGGGTTAAAAATTAAGAGATTTTGCATATTTTGTTGAATTTCACGAAGAGATTTGAACGAAATGTAAAAATATTGCTTCAAAACGAAGATGCATAACTTGTGAGTTAAATAAGTAAGCGTATATGTATGTGTAGGTAGAACTACTCGAGTATCAGGATTTATAAACGCGCTTAGGCAAAATCCTCATTTCGTTGGCTGGCCCACCTACCTGAATTTCCTGGTGGTTTCGCCAACAGTCGGTTAAATTAAAATTTAGACCACAAAAAGGAGTAACCACCAATGTTTAGATGATGGAATGAGATGGTGAATTGTGGGTAGCCTGGAAACTGGCCAGTCTCAAATCCATATTTGTAGCGAATTCAATTTAACGCCGTATTTTTTCAGTTTATGGGAACAGTTTCAGAATACCAAATCAGTCGAGAGATAACCAAGGCGAAATGGTCCAAGGGCCCCGAAGACCAGAGAAAAACCCCATTTGTCCATTGCAGCAAGGCGTAACAGGGATGTTGCAGCTTCTTGTCTATTTCAGAATTTTATGCAGCAGCGGGAACCCGAGTATTAAGAGTGACTGTTTCCAGAAGATTTCATTAGAAAATACTATTTGTAAGAAGACCTGCTGTTTGAATCCCTCTCAGTTCTGCGAACAGGAGAGTCCATTTAAAATGGTGCAAAGATCATAGAGCTTGAAGCATGGATCAATGAAAGACTGATTTCTTTACTGATGAATCCTGGTTCAGCCTAACAAATGATCTTACAGTAGTTTAATATGGAAAGAACCAGGGACCCGTTACAAGCCCTTCAATGTCAACCATACGAGCGGAGACTTGATGGTCTGGACAGGCATCCCATTCAAAGCAGCGCCAATTTCCATGTCTTAGAAAGAGATATTGTGACTGCTTTGAAGTATAGGAAAAATATCTTGTAGCCCTATGTTTGACTTTTTAGAGGTGTAATTGGCCCTGATTTTATTTTAAGGCTGCTTTCACCATATGTGCGAAAGCATAAATTTGACACGGAGCACATTTTCGGAAAGAAAAAATTCCTCAACTTTAATAAAAATTTATGATATTGTAACTCATGCATTTGTTTATAAAATACTGTTTTTATAATTTCAAAGTATTACATAAATAATTAGTTCTTCCTTTTAGCATGTAAAGAGATAGCTCATTTAGCATTACGCTATAGGGAAAAAATTGCAAAACACATTTTATAAAAGAAACAATTTGTCAACTCCGATAAAAATAAGTGATTCTCTACAGAAATTGAAGCCAGAATATAATATTAATATTTGAGTACTTTTATATCTGAAAAATATTCCAATTTTGGTTCGTATTCTTTAACATTAGCCGAAGACAGCCTTGATGGATGACAGCGCGAGACCAGATAGAGCTCTTTTGGTTGATGAATTTCCGGAAAGTAAGGATATTCACTGGATGGACTGGTCAGTCAGATCTCTAGACCTCACACCTATAGATCATGTCTCGTATGCTCTGGGTAATGATTTCAACTCGCAAACCCTTCAGAGAACCATCCAAGGCCTGAAAATAGAGTGGTTGAGAGAATGGAATTAATTGTCATTGGAATTAAAAAATGAACTAACTCCCTTATTTCTAGTATAAAATCACAGCCTGTATATCTGTAAGGGAGAACCATAATTCCTGTTAATCAATTATTATTTTTTAATTTATTTATTTATTTATTTGCTCTATTCTGCAACTGATTTTCCATACATTCCGACTTCAATGAGTGTTACGTACGGTCACATTCGTCTGCATCTTAACTATTCAATTATTATTTTTTTTGCATTCTATTAACCTTATGTTTGTACCAAATTTCATTAAAATCTTTCCAGTAGTTCTAGGAATAGTTGACCAAATCTGAAAACTCTCTTATGGTATCCAATTACTTTAAAATCATGATTTATTTTTAAAATCGGAAATCTTTTCATGAATTTATTTTATTGACCATCTTACTAGCTTTGTAAAAATACCAAGGATTTTCTAAGAGAAAAACTACAAATGTTTTAGTAAAAGCAGATGCCACAACTTTACATAAGATGTCAAACTTTAAAATGCGTTTTACTCGAAATGTGTTCTTTTTCGAAAAGCTCAAACGGGGACAGCGATTGCTTTAAAAGTGTTTTAAATAATTTGCTGAATCTTTTTGTGTATGCTCTGTATAACAGTAGAAGTGCTTTAATTTTCAGATTTATCAATCACTGTTTTATTATAAAATTTGCAGTTCTTTATGTAAATATAATCATTGTTTTTTAAACCACTTCATATAATAACTAAGATGAAGTGCTGTAGTTTTTGTAAAAATTAAAATACCTCTTATTTTGAAGCTCGTTTCAAAAAGAAATAGCAAAGTAATACATCATAACTGAAAAACTGAGAATTTGTTCATTTACTATTTGCACAGAGCGGGAGGTCCCGTTTATGTAATTTTTTATCAATTTTTACTCATTTCAGTAGTAATAGTTTATTTTTCTCTTCTTAATTTGTTTGCCTTTTTTTTCTTAAAATGTACTAAATAAATCTAAAAACCATAAAAAATCTCCATAACTTCATTATTTTTTTAAAAAAGTTGTCGCAAGTAGTTGAATACCTTAATTTTGAACATCAGTGTATATGAATCACAGTAAGGTCTAGAAAACAAACTTATCTGTGTATTGTCCCTATTTTCCATCGACATCAGAAATATTTACCTGCCGAGGGGGAAGAATGCAGGTCAGGGATGTCGAACCAGTGGCACGCGTGCCACTGATGGCACAAAACACTATTTTGGGCACGCGAACGATCAAAACGGTTGTCATTTTACTTCAAAATAAAAAGACGGATTATGAACAAGCGTAAGTGATTCTTTGCGATTTTCATTGAGATTTTCTCTAAACGTTCAAGTTTATTATATACTCTGATGTGACTTTACTTATTAAACTGAACTTGTACCAATACGATTGGTTAAAAATTGACAAGATTTGAAATGTAACTGAGAGATTGATTATCTAATTTAATATGGATTCTAAAATTTATCGAAACAAGGACAAAGTTGGAATTGATTGAAATAGAAAGATTCACAAGCAATGTAAGTAAAAATGCCAATAGTGAAATTTTGTAAACATGAAAATCGATTCCAGACACATTTAACTTTTTGAAGAATTTGGGTCATGCTATTTCAATAATGTTTTCATCTGCTTATGCCTGCGAATTATTATTTTCAGAGATGAAAAACATTAGACTCTTAGAAATCGTTTGGCAGATGCCTCCAATTCGGTATGCATTCTTCTAAAAGTAAAGTCACAATCGTAAAATAAGTTATTTGTCATCTATAATCTGCTATAACAAAAGTCCCACGGTAATGTTACTTATAAATTTGAATTACACGTATAACTAAAAAAGTTTCTACTGTACAGTGCAAAATGTAATTTTTCGTTGTAAATAAAAAGTTTTGAGTTGTTAGCATTTAATTGTATTATGTTCCAATAATCACAAGTCAAAATTCTTTGACGGCACATTTGTATCTCATTAAACATTTCTTTGGAAAAAATGGCTCGTTGATCCAAAAAGGTTTGCCACCCCTGATGTAGGGTGTCCTTCTCCTGTAAGTCACAAACAGGAAAGAAAAATACAAAACGCTAAGCGACTGGCTGTAAGGTGCGAGTTCCTTTCCTTCTTAACCGTCTAACGCAATGCTATTCAGAGTGGGGTACACGTATTGAAAAGTGGCCGCGGTAGCCGAGTGGTATAGGTATCGGACCGTGGCTTGCTTTGTCACGGGTTCGAGCCCAGTACCACTAAAGACCCGCCGTGTAGGGCAGCGATGCACGTTAAATCTGTCGAGAGCTGAAACGTCCTCCCGTTGGTGTGGTGTGGTAGTTAGGAGAGGGGGTGCCAACTCAGGTGTCGTCCACGTCACTTGACCATGGTTCAAAATTACGTGGACCGTCGCCAAAAGCCCTCGTGTAGCTAAACAGTGCGACGTTAATAATCAATCAATCAATCAATCACGTATTGAAAAGGAATACCCGAAAGAAGTAGGCTTATTATATATACACACGCATATAAATATAACAGCTACTTATAATTATTTTAGCCTTACGAGTAGCGTTACTCAAACAGTGGGAAGCGCCCCCTTGCGGACCTTACAAGGGTTGCGCGAGCATATCAAAAAGTCGAAAATTAAAGATTGAAAAAAAAATTACTGAAAGGAAGAAAAACAAATTACATTCTGACATAATAAAAGTAAAATATACATCGCCACAGATATAACATACTGTAAAATGCACAATCTATTTGATAATTAATTTATTAATTCTAAGATAAGAACAAAATTAATTATTAATAGTGACTCCCATTGGTTTGTCATATATATACAAGATTATATAAAAAAATTTAATACTTATCTTGATAATTTGAACGGCTTACAATTAAAATCGTATTGTAGCTTTTCATGAAATATGTTGTTATTGAATTCAATACATTGTTATTGTATGGAGGGGGGGCATGATGAAATTTATGATTGAAAATTCGGTCGCAAATATTGAAAGCTTGATAAGTACTACCTTAGAAGTACATGATAAAAAAAATTGGAGAACAATTGGTCTAACGCGTTCACGAAGTGGCTGCTAGCTTGCAATTTGATGGTTTAAGTACAACACTAATGACAAAATCAAGAGATTGTGCAAGAAAGTCTACTATTCTGTTAATCGTATAAAGCAGGGGTGCCCAACACGCAGCCCGCGGGCCGCATGTGGGCCGCCCGTGCGTAAGTTGCGGCCTGCCAACGCTTTTCCTAAAAAAATTTGAATATCAGGTTTTTAAAGTTTTTTTTTCATTTTGAAATTTATTTAAGGGGAAATATATATATATATATAAATCTACATGTATTTGCCTATTAACTGCTCTTGTTTTAAAATAAATCCTTTTTGATAATAGAAGTGTCATTTAGATTAAAATAGATTTATATTTTATCAAACAGTTACGTTTGATTTTACTATAATAAATTACTTTTTTAATAAATTCCGAATTGCATTACGCATATCCTTTACTATGGATGGTACATGATTCTCTCTGTGTGCGTCTTTCATTTCTCCTTCTCCTTTTCTGTTTGGAGTGCCCAAAATGCAAGAGGCAGTAAGAGATGTTTTTTAAAGTTTAAAAAAACTATTCAGGACGGTTAAGATAAAGGGTAATGTATACTTAATCGTTTGAGAATGACAGGACAATTAAATTTCAACAATGAGTAACGAAAGATCAATTCAAAAGGAACTCCGTAATTTTCAAGAAAATGGCAACACTGTAATATTTTAAAAATTATTTGATCATTTTATTATTATATTATATAAATATTATTATATTATTTATGTTTGTATATATGAAAAATAATGAAAACCATAAACAAAATTCATTTTTTTTGTTTTAAATTTTTCCTCCAATAAATGTTTTTTTTTGTTTATATAAATGTACATATTTTTATGTGCGGCCCGCGAGGTTATAATGTTTTTCCGAAGTGGCCCGTAAGGTCTTTTGGGTTGGACACCCGTGGTATAAAGAATCATCTACGAGAACTATATAAGCCACTTCCTACCTTAAGCTTAATTAAATATTTTTCTTTATTTTGAAAAATTAATTTTTCTGTTATAACTTTAAAAATATTTTCTATTATTACTTTTGCATAATTTGAATATTTTTATTCACTTTCTTTTAAAATACAATAATCATCATTAAGTTTCACTCTTTAAATCGATTCTTGATTGATGTAATGAAAATCAAGCCCATAAATTTGGTTTCAATGTCAATTCTCGGAATTTTCTGATTAAAAGTAAGAGCAAAATGCATTTTAAATTCTTTGTATCATGTGTGGCTTTTCCAAGTATATATATATATATATATATATATGCATCTTTTATCTTGAATATAATTTCTGGAGAACACTTATAGGTTTTCCTTCTTGTAAGCAGTTTGAATGTGTTAATGGGATTTTAAGGTAAATTACAATGGTGGCAAACAGTCCTGAACCCACTCATTTTTTTGCATAATTTTTGTGTTTGACTTCATTTTTCGTTATGAAATTATCGCACTATCTTAAATATTGTTATTGATTTTAATGTATTTTTTATGCTGATTTCAAATCTGTTTGTAGATTTCAACTAAAGTAAATAGTTTCATTGATATGTTGAAAAAACCTTGACAAGAAAGCATAAGGTCACTGTAAGAATGAGTGAGTGTGTTTTCCACCAATGAAATACTCCGTTATTTCAACCAATCAGAGAGCAGTAGCGATAAAGGGTTGAAAGAAAAAGGTGAACGTGGTTTATTGTATTGAATGCAGTTGTGTGCTTGTGGAAAACAGATTATTGAAAACAATTTGAAGTGCGTTTGTTGAAAATATTGGAATTATGGCTAAATTTTCATATCTGCCTGAGAATAAAAGGTACAAAGTAATACATTTGAAGGAAGAAGGTTATTCTATGCTCCAAATTGCTGCTAAAGTACCATGTGACCTTTCTACTGTTGTGAGAACTTTGAAAAGATCTTCTGAAACAAATTTTATTGCGGACAGGGGGCGATCAGGACACACGACCAAGAAAAACATCTTTACGTGAAGACAGGTTATTTCTTTCAAAAAGAAAGCTTAATTCATCGCAAATTTTGAAACATTGGACTTTGACATCAAATGTGAGTGTGTGCCCAAGAACTGTTAGAGGAAGACTGCTGGAAATTGGGTTACGTGGCTGTAAAGCGCACCCAAAACAATTACTGACTGAATTTCAACGCAAGAGGCAATTGACGTGGGCAAGGGAACATTCATTATGGACTATTAAAGACTGGGAAAAGGTAATATTTAGTGACGAGAGTCAGTTTCGTATTTCTGGCAACCAAAGTAGTGCCTATGTAAGACGACGCACTCATGAGGAATTCAGCCCTTAGTGTCTGAAGCCCACAGTAAAGTACCCGACAAAAGTGATGGTATGGGGTTGAATGTCTTCTCATGGTGTTGGAAGACTTCACATCGTTAGCGGAACAGTGAAAGCCATGGATTACATTGAAATACTACAAAATAAATTGCTACCAACTGCGAGAGACCTTTTGGGGAATCAGTCATGGATTTTTCAGGACGATAACGCCCTTTGCCATTGTGCAAAGGTAGTCCAGAAATGGTTGTAAAACCATACTGTGAATAGAATGAACTGGCCAGGACAGTCTCCCGACTTTAATCCGACAGAGAGTTTATGGTTTAAAATTGGTTATGAAATTTCAAAGAAAAAAACTTCAAACTAACGTGAATTAATTGAGAAGCTTTAATATTTTTTCTTCAACCATATTGTCTCACGAAAGATCTTCTTTTGAAATTGGTGCATTCCATGCCAAAAAGATGTAGAGTCGTAATTAAAGCAAACGGCTGGCCCATAAAATATTGATTTTCTAACATGTGACAACAATGTACTTTTCAAAATGCTTATATATATATATATATATATATATATATATATATATATATATATATATATATATATATATATATATATATATATATATATATATATATATTAAATATACCGTATTTGTCATTTTTCGTGTTATTTTTCTTTGCATATTATGTTATTCTATAATGTTTTATTCTGCACATATTTCACACTATTGTGTTCAGGCAGCTTTACTACAAAAAAATATTTTAGTCATTAAGTAACTAGTAGTAGATTTGAAATCAGCATAAAAAATACATTAAAATCAATAACAATATTTAAGATAGTGCGATAATTTCACAACGAAAAATGAAATCAAACATAAAAAATACGCTAAAAAATGAGTGTGTTCAGGACTTTTTGCCACCACTGTATGTATACAAATCCAACAAATGAATCTTGTACAATTTCGCGCTACAAAATGATGAAACAAAACTTCTTATTAGTTTATATGAAAATTAATTGCAGCAATTTCATCGAAAGTGCTCATGCATGTCATTTAATTTGAACTTAATAGAAAATTGCGTACTATTATTTTATAATTTTACCATCAGAAATCTTCAAAAGAAGAGCCGTATACAATCAATTAAAACAGAATAAAATCTATTTTTGAGGGAAAGTTCTTATTTTGAATTATCACTGAAATACCATTGAGAAGGACAATAAAGAGAAAAAAAAAAAAACAAAAGGCATTTCAAATAAGATAAACATACGTCTGAAAGCATTATCGCTTGTGGAAAATGATAATTCAAAATGTTTTTTCACATGTATCAATAACACATGCAATATGTCCTTATTCCTTAGAATCCCGAAAGCGTAGGTTATGCATTTTTATTTTGACTGTGTTGTGCTTTATTTAATCCGGCGCAATCCTATTATTTCTAAGTTATAAATTAGTGCTTAGGGAATTCATTTGCTTTTCCTCCACGGATCTTCACGAAGAGTAAAAAAAAATATCGAAACAACTGGCAGTCATTTGCTGAATAATAGAATATTTTCACTTGCATGTGGTTCGAAGAACCTTTTTTCTTATTTCATCCTAGCAAATAATAAAGATATTATGTAAGGATAGTAAGAATTTATTTTAAAAATTAAATATATTTATGTAAGGCTGACTGACAAACTTTTTCACATTAATTGGTGGTATTTTTACATCAGTATTACTATATTTGTTCATTTCCTTCTAAATCAATCAATGGAGGACACGAGAAATATTCTATTTCTGAAGTTTGTATTGAATATATATACGGTTTCAAGAATGAAAAATTTCTTAATTGATATAATGAAATAGTATGTATTAAAAGAAAATATATTCTGAAATTTCAATACAAAGAAGTTTGAACACAATTTCAAATAAAAAATAAGATAGTTCATTTCCTGTTGATTATTATATGCGGAGAAAAAATAAAATTTCATAAATTAAAATTTCATTATATATATATAGAAATTTTTGTTCTTATTTCTAATGCCACTTGTCTGACGCTGGCAGATCGATGCCCGAGAAATTCATTGTGGCTAAGGACTAGCTGTCGTTAGTTATAGATTTGAGCACCATGCGGGTGACTGTACGATTTGGCTCTGTTCCACCCCAATTCTGTTGGAGAGCAAACACCCTAATGAAGGTAAGGGACCTCTAACCTCACTTACTCTTCCACCAACATCACGAGGGGACTCGACACCTATTTAAAGTACCCCCATGTCGCAAAGGCACTATACTCAGGACAGGGTCCATGCCCTCTCCAGGATTCGAACCTAGGCTCATCACTAACACAATCATCATCACTAACCACTATACCAAATGGGCACCTATTTATAGAAATACGTTTGCATAACTTTAATCTAGTGTTACTGAAACTGTGGGGCACGCCCCCTAGGGGGCGTGATTAATCCCCAAGTGGCGCGAACATATTGAAAACAAGAGATTATTTTAAAAAATAATTAATTTACTGAAAGTTAATAAACAAAATACATTCTGACGTAATAAAAAATAAATTACGCATTTACACTTATAAATGTATCAGTACTGCACAATGTACTTAATTTAACAATACTAAGTTAAGAACGACATTTTAATAATTACCAATGACTCCATGGGCTGGTCATACATAAAATTATATATAAAAATTAACACTTATCTTGATACTTTGTACGGCTCATAATTAATCCCTTTACTGCCGATTAAAAGTTACGCGATACGCTCCCTAATATCACCATTTTCTACGTAGACATGCGAATGTGATGTATTGGGGAGGAGGAGAAAAGGAAAAAAAACAAGCAAATCCTCAGAAATAAGTAATCCTTCACAAACACTGTGAAGGTCCCTTTATTGCATTTCAAAGCTTCCGGAATAATTTTAAGGATTGCAGTGCGCAGAAAATATCGTACTGTTTAAAGACGTATATATACGTCCACTGCAGTTAAAGCTTTGGCAAACAGAAACGTTTATATACGCCGGTGGCACTTAAGAGGTTAAAGAGTCGTATTGTAGCTTTAGCGTCAAAGTATAGTAAAGGGTGTTTTTTTAGAGGTATAGAACTTTAAATTGCCATAAAACAACGATGCATTATTCGATTGACATGAATTTTTTATTCGAAAGATAATCTTGTGGCATTACATTTAAATATGATTTCTGGCATAGGACTGCCACGACTGGCTCGGATGTAGTCAATCTGGTCGTCAATTTTCGACGACTTTTTCCAACATTTGTGGCCGTATATCGGCAATAACACGGCGAATGTTGTCTTCCAAACGGTCGAGCGTTTTTGGCTTATCCGCATAGACCAATGACTTTACATAGCTCCACAGAAAATAGTCTAGCGGTATTAAATCACAAGATCTTGGAGGCCAATTCGCAGGTCCAAAACGGGAAATTAGGCGGTCACCAAACGTGTCTTTCAATAAATCGATTGTGGCACGAGCTGTGTGACATGTTGCGACGTCTTGTTGGAACCACAGCTCCTGGACATCATGATTGTTCAATTCAGGAATGAAAAAGTTAGTAATCATGGCTCTATACCGATCACCATTGACTGTAACGTTGTGGCCTTCATCGATTTTGAAGAAGGATTCCATCAGCCCATATAGCGCACCAAACAGTCAGTTTTGCCGGATGTAACGGTGTTTCGACATACACTTGTGGATTAGCTTCACTCCAAATGCGGCAGTTTTGTTTGTTGACGTAGCCATTCAACCAGAAGAGCGCTTCATCGCTAAACAAAATTAGCTTATGAAAATCGACTGTTATTTTCGAAATAAAATTGCACAATTTGAAAGCGTTGTTCAGGCGTGAGTCTATTCATGATGAATTGCCAAACCAAACTGAGAATAAATCACTTGACAGCTGTTAAATCGGTCGCCATCTTGGAAAGTAATGCCAACTTAAACTTCTATACCTGGAAAAAAACACTCTGTATTATTGAATTCAATACATCGTTATAGTATGGAGGGGGGGCACGATGAAAATTATGATTGGGTCACAAATAGTGAAACTTTGAGAAGCACTGCTTTAATCATTTGTAAAATTGATCCAAAACAATAGCATTTATACTTTAGGAATAAAGGAAGGAAGGAATCTAATAAAGAGAAGGTTTTAAAGTATGTCTATGAAAACATTTATTTCTCATTACTATTAAAGATTTTTCATGTGTTTCTCTCTCTCTCTCTCAAAATAATTGAAAATATCTTCTTAGGTATTAAACTTAATATAAACAATTGAAATTGTTTAAATCGTTTGGTATTCAAACATAATGTAGCTTAACACATAAGCATTCACAGTTCAAAAAAATCCAGTGTAGCATTCAGAAAATCTTTTCTAAGATTAGAATATGTTTTTTTTTTAAATAATAATTGTCATATACGAAAAAAATAGTTCTTATTTTAAATACAAATGTTTTTGAAAAACGCAATCCCCTCTGTTAAAAAGTACTTCTGAAAAGAACACAATTTTAATTCCTCAAATTGTTGCCTCCATTCATAATTTCTTTCAACGTGAGAAAATTTTTGTTTGTAAAAAAACACACAATTTTCATTCTAAAGACACGTTCCAGTGAGAAATTTATTTTAATTATTCTAATTCAAAAATATGGGTGAAAGGAATTCAAGCAAAAATATTTATTTTTCAGAGCATAATGAAATAAGATTAAATATTATTTATGGGGTTAGTATTTTTAACATTCATTTAAATCTATTGCACACAAAAAAAAACGAATTTATTATTCAAATTTCTAAAAGTTGAATGAAAAATCTGTAGTTTATATTCTTTTAATGATATTTTTCTATTTTTGGAACAATGTTTGAAGGTATCAATTTAAGGATATCCAACTGGTTAAAAATCATCATTTTCTTCAAAAAAAATCAAAATTTATTTTTATATATAGTCTATTTTTGTACCCTATTTAATAAGCTTTCTATGCATATTTTACTTTTAACTGTGTCAATTAGATAAAAAAAAAAGTTACAGCTGTTTTTGTGTGGGGTAGTAAGCCCAAATCGAAACCGGGAATACAAATCTTTTTTCTTTTAAAATATGTTAGTGAAATAATTTCGTGTTTAGTAAACTTTATTTCAATTTATAAATGTCTTAGTAGATATACTTTGCTTTCAAATTGGCAACAGTTAACTAATCGCAATGTTTGTTGTGATTTAAATTAGGTGCTTTCATTTTGTCAGTTGCGTTAAAGTTAGAGCTCCTTAGACCTGTTTTATTAGTACTTTTATACATAGAGTTATAGTTATTTTTTATTAAATTAAAATTTTCATGTCGAACACAAGATCAGGGAGGCCAAAAAAGAAGAGATTTCATTGAAATGGTTACGCTCACAATTGTGAGCTGGAGTCTTCGAGTTCCTGTAAGTGCGACCAAACTGAAAGAGAGCAGCTTCCTTTTAGGTACAGATGTTCCAAATAACAATAATCCTGAAGAATGCTGGGGAAACTGCATTATTAATTTAAAAATTTCAATGTCTGTTTTTTCCATATTATGCTGTTCTTGTTATTCAACTGGGTTACTGCTCATTAAGGACTCAAGACTTGGCCTGTGCTCCAATCTCTCTTTAAAATGTAGTAAATGTTCTTTCACAAAAGAACTTTTCTACTTCTAAAAAAGTTGGAAAGAACAACATTATTAATATGTATTTTGTCCTTGGCTTAAGATTTGTGGGCAAAGGATACATCTCAGGAAAAAAATTGTGTTCGACACTTAGCCTTCCATTCCCTTCGAAGATCTCTTTTCGACAGCAAGAGAAATTCATTTTATAACGTCTATCACTGGTTGCTGAATAAAACATGTTAAGAGCTGCGAAAAAAGTGAAGGAAGCAAAGCACGATAAAAACAATGTTATAAGATGTTGTGTTAGTAGATGGAACGTGGCAACGTCGAGACTATTGCTCTTTAAATGGCTGTGCAACAGTCATATCCATTGATATTGGCAAAGTGGTGGATACGGAAATTTTATCTTCGCATTGCAAAATATTCAACGTGAAGAAACCAAATATTTCGAAGGAAAATCACGTGTGGTCAAATTTCGCTCGTAGTTCTGAAAACATGGAGCCTGTTGGTGTTTTCAGAATGTTTGAGCGCTCAAAACATCTACGAAAATTGCAGTATTCTAAGTATTACGGTGATGGGGACTCAAGTCTTTAAAGCAATGTAAAACATATACGGTAAAGACTCAGTTAAAAAGTTAGAATGCATTGGACATGTGCAAAAGAGGATTGGAGAATGTCTGTGAAAATTGAAAAAGAACATAAAAAGTCTTGAGGAAAAGGAAAAATTGACCGACAGATTGATTAATAAGTTGTAGAACTGTTATGATGTTGCAATTCGAAGCAATGTTGGCAATTTTGAACAGATGCAAAAAGCTATTATTGCAGTCTTCTTCATTGTTGCTCTGGTAAAAAAAATCAGATGCATGGTCGAAGCTCAAAAGATGCGAAGAGCTGGTGTAAATTCCAGAAGGCAGAATTTGCTGGAGATACGTTGAAGGAAAAATCAATGGATCTACCGAATTTAGTTATAAATTCAATTTAAAAGACTTATATGGATCTTTTCGACCAAAATATCTTAAGAAAATGTCTTCACGGGAAAACTCAGAACTACAATGAAAGTTTTAACTATGTCGTGTGGAGTATAATCCCGTAAGAGACATTTGTTTAGCTACAAACACTTCTCTTAGGGATTTATATTGCAATAATACTTTTTAAGTCTGGATTTTCTCGTCTATTACCTGTACTTGAAAAGTTAGGAATGGAATTAGGGCCTAAAATAAAGGAATAATTTTGGTACCTCGACAATACAAGAATTGCTGATTAAACAGGGGAATTCTAAACCAGAAGAGAAACGGTTTCGTAAAAAAAGAAAGGTCCTTCAAAAATGTAAAAGTTTAAAGTATGAGGTTCAGGAAGGCACCACGTACAAATTTGAAAATTTTCAATACCACCCTAAAAATCTTTAAAAAGTTTTATTGCAAATATAAACTTTATTTTGCATTTTCTGAAGAATGTAATTTTTTCACTATTATAGTTAAAAGTAAGAGAGTTATATTTCTTAAAGTAATTAAAATATTCTTATGAAATTTTTTGAATTTGTTCTTTGTATTATAATGAATGCTTTCTACTAAAAGCTAAGGGTAATTTTCAATTAAGTTATTTTTTAATGTAATTTTATATGAAGAAAAGATTTTTTTCAAAAAAATTCAATGTTTTTGTGTTGAACACCTGTATTTCATAATTTTATTGCAAAACTCGAGTTTTTTTAGTAGACAGCATCGTTAAAAAAACATTGAAAAATTGTATTCCTACAAACATTTTATGTTTTTTTTAATATATATTTTTAGAGCTGTTAGCAAAAGAGCAAAGTTTTGTAATATTTTGGTTCAAATTTCTAAATATTTTGAGACATAATTTTTCAAAAAATTCTTTTTGCTGTATTTTTTTAGTTTTGCAACATGCTTTCTTAAAACTAGCAATTAAATAATTATTTAATCCATATTTTAAAAAATTGTATCCGAACGCAGTCAGATACCTCAACAAATCATATACTTACTTAAATTTCTCAAACTGCTGTAACTACATTTTAATCATTCATTCATTTAAGCAATATTTTTTATATCAATGTGTAATGAATTGCATCAATTCTTGACTGGCTTTAAATAAAAATTGTGTGCGTGTGTGTGTAAGTGTGTAATTAAATTAGATTTAAAATTAAATTCCCTTTTTAGCCCTTAACTTTTTTTATTTTCCGTTACATCTCTCTCTCTCTCTCTCTCTCTTCAAGCATTAAATTAAACACCCAATTATTTCTCCGAACAAGCAGATCACTTCTAATCCTAGATCATTACTTTTATAGCCCATATGTCAGCATCAACTTTCTAGTTCTTAAATTTTTTATAAATTTAGAGATGCTTAATACATTTAGATATAAGTGGTAAAGCTACTTAGAATTCACTTTTGGCGTCGTTTTCTCTCAGCGACAGACGTGTAGATTGCTCGCTGAATAAAATAGTATTTTTTTTAAAAAAGTCTGGTGTTGAATTGAAACATCATATATATATGTATACATTCAAAATGCTCAGTAAAGTAATGGAAATGCAAACAATTTTAATTTATTTCTTTTCTTTAGCTAAGATTTTACCAAAAAGGAGAGTATCAATTTTTGGTAAATTCTTTAAACTCGGTATTTTTTTACGATATGCAGCATACTATATTTAATTGTTTAAAAAGAGTTTAAATGAGAAAAGAATGGTAACTTTTTTTCTGATTAGAATAATTTTTAAGGATTACACACTTCTGCTCTACTATATACAAGGGAAAGTTCAAAAGTAAAGGGACTTTTGCAAATTCTTTTGCCAAGGATTGGCTACAGCGCTGAATGAAAGGTCGTCGGCAACACTTCTGTACGACGTTTCATCCGTCTTTCCTCGTAGTCATTGGAGTGTAACAGACCTTTTTTTCAACATGGCAACTTCATTGTCGATCTGTACCAAGAAGGAAAGAAGGACAGAGTTTACCTTTTTGCGCTAACACAAATATAGACGACGCAAAGCACAAATAAGACACACGCGCGTACTACACGACAAGGACAAGAAGTGGAGGAATTTTACAGAGAATCTCGGTTTTTATACAAAGTTTAAAAATGCACATGACTTCCATAGATGGAGCTTGTAATTGGTGAAAAGATATCGTACGATGAATTCTTACTTTAAATACGCTGAGTTGCTAATTTTTGAGAGATACAGTCATGATTAAATCCCGTTAGGGTTAGGTGGGCAAGCTAGTTAATTATTTACTCGCGAGTTATGAAAAATCAAGACCATTACAAATTTCAAAAAAAGTTTGAAATGAAATTAAAATGAATCATTATATGCATATATATATATATATATATATATATATATATATATATATATATATATATATATATATATATATATATAATACATGTTTCAAGTGAGAACCAATCTTAATTTAAAAAAAAAAGAATCTTTATTCAATGAGTTGTCTACAAGTTCTGACGCTAAGAGAAATAGAACGCCAAAGTGAAATCTAAGTGTATTTACCACTTAAGCCTAGATGTGTGAAGTATTTCTTATTTTATGAGTTGTACTTGAAAGTTAATGCTGACATATAGAGCTATTAAATATAATGATCTGTGATTAGAAGTGTTTAATAGGTAGGCCATCTGTTTCGGAGAAATAATTGGGTGATTACTTGAAGATGTAATGGAAAATAAAAAAGTTAAATGCTGTATAGGGAATTTAATTTTAAATATAATTTAACTATCCTTACATATATATATATATATGTTTGTATTTCCTTTTTGATTACAGATTTATTTTGATTGTTTTCAGGAAAATGTTATAAATTAATTAATAACTCAACTATCGCTAATTTAGGAAAACTTAATAAGATCTTCTGCTTTGCTTTTCAAAAAAGAAAAATAATCCAAACTTTGAAAAACGATATAAACAAGTCTTATAAATGCGCAAAATTTTATCATTCAAAATTGAAGAAAAAATTTTCAGTTATGTAATATGATTCTGGCATCCACGAATTATTAAAGCTTTCTTAAACAACATCTCATTATATTTGTTGTGTTCTTTTTTGTCATTTGGGTGGTCGGAAAGGTCAAATTTTATATTCACAAATGAACTGGATTTTATTTTTCTCTATCATTATTGTTCTGAAACCACTCTACTGTTGCCTTCATTTTAATCTCAAAAACAAATTCATCCAAAAAAGAATTTTTGAAAAATCAGTATAATTTGTTTTACTTTTTATGGTAAAAAGATTAAACACATCATTATTTAACAAATAACCCAGACAAAGAAATTGACATAAAAAAATTAATTTCATTGTTTAGTCTTTAATATTTGACAAATTGTTATTCTTCAGGATATTCTTAGAAAACTTTCATTAAAACTCCACTAAATCTAGTCATTAAGGACAATATAATCCAAAAATATGTTTTGTTTTCCTTTTTTTTTTTGATTGTTGATTTCTCATTTATGTTATTCACATGGTACAAATACATATTACTTTATAATTAAATAAATTCTCCTAGTACTTTTAGTTCCATATTTAGCGTAACTTAAATATTTATTCATAGTAAAATTAAAACAATTATTTGTTTGTAAAACAGTGAACGAAAATTTAAATATCTATGCGAAAATATCGTTAGCATACCTGAATCAATTTTGTAGTACATTGCAGAATTTCATTATTCGATGTACATCCCAATATCAATAAAATATAATTTAATCAAAAAGCTTATAAGTATCGAAGATATTACTGATATGCTTTTATGTTACGGATATCTTCTTTAAATTCTTCAATATGAATTTGCAACAACCATCGTCTCGTTAATCAAGTATGATGATAAATTAATTAAATACATTACATCCATAATTTATCTTTTACACATTTTACACGAATATTGTTTGAAGAATAGAATAAAAGCAATATATATATTTCTCCATTACATTCAGTTTTACTTATGTGATCTTAAAAATCCATAGAAATTCAAATGTATGGCAACGTAGTTCCATGCCATTATTGTTCATTTTTCAATTGTAATTAATTTAAGAGCATCATTTTCTTCTTTCTAAAATATTACAAATTAAATTTGCTTAAAATATTTCAATGTATACCAAGCTATTATATGTTACATACAATTTAAAATAATGAAGATTTATATACATTACAATAATATATTAATTTGTAAACTGGCAATTACAATTAGATATTATTTGTATTTACTTCAATTCAAATCATAATATTTTCTAAAATAAACTCTCATAATCATATTAAACTATTTAAATGTTTTTATGTCGTCATACTTAACTATTCGAAACTTGGATTATTAAAGAGATATTATCACATTTAAAAATACCATTTTTATTTTTGTTAAAATCAGCTGCTAACGATTTTTATGTTTGGTCTGTCTTGCTAAACATTCATTTCAATTAAAAAATTATTTTTACTCTGGTAACTAAACCATTTTTGCTGAATATAAATCTTGAATTGTTTACCATAATTAAGAATTTTCTCAGAACTGATCGTGTTTTATAGAATAAAGGAGATGATTTTATTTGTGTACACTATTTTTCTTAGTAATGAAAGCTATTTTGTTTTAATTTAACTCTAGATTGCCCAAGGAAGTCATTTGACTGCTTTTTAATTTCAATTAGAGAAACAATTACATATATAATGCACTAAATTTCTTAGAATTTTTAGAATATAATTTTTTTCCAAGTAAAATAATTTTTTTATTGTTAATATTTACTAATAATTTATTACGTGACTGTAAATAATATCACAAATTTTATAAGTTAATTTTACACAAATTTATATGCAAATTAATCATTCTTTCACAGTGCAGTCATTTTGAAAGCTTTTAGGTAATATAGGTATGTACTAAAAGTTTCAGTCTTTTTAGTGATAAAGCATTCTTAAAGTTCTTGTATCGTGTTATGCTTACAACTAAAGAACACGATATGATTCAGACAACTAATTAATTAAAATAAGATTAATTCCTGAGTAAAATCAGTTTTATTTTCATTTTTTTTAAAATTAATAAATATTTAATGTATTTCCTTATTAATTCTACTTGGCTTTATTCTCAAATAATTATTGATCGCCTTGATTATTTAAGAAGATTATCCTGTTGCCACTCTGGGAAAATTCTTTTAGTAATTATGATGCAGATTAAAAATTTAATTGCTTTCCTTTGAGTCTACGAAGAGTAATTAAAATCTTGGTTTACCTTGCGCGTATCTTCAAATACTTTTAGTCTATAATCCACCTTCTAATCCTCTCAATCAATCCTTCTCTAACTTATACAATATGACCGAAATAATAAACTTTTGTAAAACGGAATTTTGAATTTTTTTTAGTTGTTAATATTAGCCCTATTATTGTTCAATTTTATATCAATACACAATACCCTTTTTCAAAAAAAAAAAAAAAAAATTTTGGAGACAGTTACAGCAAAAATAATTTATGGTTTATATTTAGATTATATTATTAAACTGATTCTGTAAGTAAAAGTTAGTCTGATCAACCGTTATTTTACAATTTTAAAAATTAAGAATTTTTTTGAACTTTTTCTAACTCTTATAAAATACTCAATTTTAAATTTTTAGTCATTTTAAGTTATTTATGTTTCTTAGATTATTGTAAACAAAAGTTCGTATGGATTTGAAAATTCACTGCTTTGTTGATTTTTAATAATTATTTTTCTAGAAAAACCTGGAAAAAACACAAATTTTTTAGATATCAACATATAGCATTTTTTTAAAAAATAACTAGAGATCTCAGCCCTAAATCCATAATACCTTTTATAGAACATACGTTTCGAGTATATAGAAAAAGTTCAAGGCTCTGTCTTTAACAGAAAAAATCTTTAGGGATTAGAAAATACTTATACTTTAAAAATTGAAAGTCTGAGCATAACGCATTTAAAGTTTGTAAAGGCCTGAAATAAAAACTTATAATACCCGTAAAGCACTAACCACTCAGCCACTGAGCTTAATACTTCTATTACTGTTTGAAAATTTAAATATTGTCAATAAAAGAAATTAATACAAATTATTAAATTTTTGATATGTATTAAAATTAATTAGGACTTAGCAAATTATTGAAGGAAAACAGATAAAAAAAAACTTTTAATGGAATTATTCGAATTTATTTTTTTTAAAATCGTAAAAAAAAATTTGTATGAAATCAGCCTGTACGAAAAAAATCTAAAATATTTTCTAATTAAAATCTAAAAGTATCACATTCCTATAAAGTAAAGGTTGTCACACATCCAATTATGTGGTTTGCACATATTTTTCCTGAAGTAGAATATACAAATTTTAAAAAACCATCTAGAAGATTTCAAAGTTATCAATTTATTCCGATTTCCATAAATTAGTTACAATATTACTCATATATATATTAAACTACTTACTTTGATACCAGTGTTATCTTTTAATATACAGAAACAATGGTTTAAATGGAGGACATGAATAATTATCGAAGGGATGCAACATTTGAAAGTGGTATACACATTTTTGCCATACACAAAATTCCTTAAAGTAAATGATGATTTTTATGGAAATTATATATATAAATGCGTTTAATTTTTATACCCAGATAATGAAATGATGAATTATTCATTGACCTATAACTCATCGGAATTTAAAAGTAATAATTGGTGAAACTCTTACTCTTCCATGATACGCTTACATATGTCGAGATGAGAAGTGATAAAGATTCCTAATTTAATATTGCCATCCTTTTCCTAGGAATTCATTAATTACTACTCTAAGGCTCTAGTAGTTTGAAATGCCTAAATTTAGCGGCAACACGTCACATACATGTTCGATTGGTGAAAGGTCGGAAGACTTTGCTAACTAAGTTAGACTTTCAACCGCACATAGACTGTCCAGAGATATACCGGGTCTAGGCTCCTCAAATTATATTTTTACTAAAGAATTCCAAGATGATGTACCTTGAAACTAACACAACCGTCAGTAAGATGTCATCAACAAATCATTTAAGGTTTCCGACAACTTGCAACAACTTCTTTTTGAAAAAATGGAAATATGGGGATTTTTTTGGGATTTTTAGATTTATTTAGTATATTTTAAGGAAAAAATTCTAAAATTGAAAACAGAAAAATAATTTATTAGTATTAAAACGGAAAAATTTGGCAAAATTGTACAAAAAATTACATAAACAGGGTCCACTCTGTACAAGTATTTTATGAACAAATTCTCAATTTTTCAATTTTTTGATGTGTTACTTTACTATTCATGTTTGAAATGATCTTCAGTATAAGAGATATTTTAATTTTTACAAAAACTAGAGCACTTGATCTTAGTGATTATATGAAATTGCTTAAAAAGACAGTGATTATATTTACATAAAGGACAGTAAATTTTGAAATAAAGCAGTGAATGACGCTAAAGCTACAGTACGACTTTAACCTCTTAAATGCCACCGGCGTATATAAACGTCTCGAACAGCCAAAGTGTTAAGTACCCCAGACGTATATATACGTCTTTCTGTACACAGCTATCCATAAAATTATTTCAAAGGCTTTGGAATGCAATAAGAAGATTTTAACAGTGTTTGCGAAGGATTAACTTATTTTAGAGAATTTATTTATTTATTCATTTTCTTCCTCCCCCTCATAAATCACATATGCGCGTTTTCGTGGAAAACGGTGGCATTGGGGAACAAAGACACAACGACAGTTAAGGGATTTATTTTTATTTTTGTATATAATTTTATACATGACAAGCCCATGGGGTCACTGGTAATTCTTAAACTTGTTTTTAATTTAGTATTGTTAAATTAATTATATAATACTATGTACAGTACTGATACATTTGTATGTGTATTATATCAGTTTAAATGTGTATTTTATTTCTTTTTATGTTAGAATGTATTTTGTTTATTTATTTTCAGTAAATTAATAATTTTTATAATCTTTTGTTTTCGAATCCTCAATATTGTCGCCCTCCCCCTCGCAGAGATATCACGCCCCCCTAGAGGGGCGCTCCCCACAGTTTGAGAAACACTGCCTTAGCACTTAAAGTTGTACACAGGATGATTATAGTAGACTTGCTGTCATAAAAGAAGGCACCTCACACCATAATACTAGAGTACTATTAGTACGTCTGTAAAGCAAAGGCTAATTGAAATTTGTGACTCAGTGATCTGATTATTATTTACTCAGAGATTGAGGCTAAAATCGTCCCTGAATACTATGTGTTATTTAGTTGCTGACATACATGTGATGATCGGTTACGACTCAACTCTAGATAACTCTGCCAACATTGTGGAGCTAAATGTTAACGACTAAAATTTCCTTTGACAGCATCCCTGTCACTTCAGACCGCAGCGAGGGAGTGCAAGATACAATGAGTAGTATGGAAGATGTTGTGGCATGTTAGATCAGGGGTACTCAATATTTTTTCTGCTGGGCCGTATACACATATCAGCCAGTGGTTCTCAAACTTTCACTACTGGCGATCCAATTTTCAATCATAATTTTTTTATCGCGCCCCCTAAAAATAATAATGTATTGAATGCAATAATAATGCACTTTGGCGCTAAAACTACAATACGATCATAATTATAAACCGTACAAATTAACAAGATAAGGATTAAATTTTGTACATGTTACTTTTAGGTAATATATATTTTTATATTTTTTTTTTTTTTTAACTTTTTAGTTCGTTTAAATATAAAAGCATGTTTTATTAGTTTGTTTTAAAACTATAATTTATTTTATAATTATTTTTACTGTACACGATAAAAATCACAATTCCAGTGAATAATTTATAACTAAGAGAAAATATACTTAACTACTTTCAATGACTTTTCAGTTTTCTTTGAAAATTTGAGAATAAATCCAATAAAACTAAAGAAAATGTTCCGAATGCGCATGTCCTTAATAAAGGACATAAATCACAGACACTTTTTGCTAACAACACAGGAACTTTATTTTCCAACAAAACTGTCAAATCTACAAATAGCATTTTGAACTTTTTCTTCTTTGTGTCTTTTTGACAAGACGAAGTGCTACATTATGGCTTGATAGTTTTCTTCATAGAGATCTTTAGGCAGCATTTGAAAATTTCAAATCAACTCAAACATTTCGTCTAACGCTTTTCTGATATTTACTTTCGCTATCTTGATTAATATGCATTATTTCAGAAGGTGCTTCAATTTCTTGTTCAGTTTCAACTTCCTTCAATAGGGATCACAGATGCCCATTTTTTTTTAATATTCTGCTCATTTACATTTATAAATCATAATAAGTCGTACAACATAGCAATCAAAACCACAAAATTGCAACTTCACTAAAAAAAACGACGGAGATAACCATACCAGTTAGTTCGAAGGTCAGCTAAAGTAATATTTTAGGTTAAAATAAACGTAATAAAACATACTCTCATCATGGGATTACAACAAAGCAAACAAAATATTTTTTTAATTTGGTTATAGCATCGAAGATGGCTAATGAGCGTTGGAAGTGGAATCTTTTATTTTTGATGATCACCAGATGATAAAAATAAATTATATCAATGTAAATGTGTATTTTTTATTATGTCAGAAAGCATTTTGCTTTACTTCATTCCAAAAAATTATTTTTTAAACCTTTTATTTTCAATATGCTCGCGCCCCCCCTAGCAGGGTTACCGCCCCCCAAGGGGGCGCCCCACAGTTTGAGAAACACTGCATATCAGCTATTTTACGCAGGCCACATACATATGTTGGTTATTTCACACGTGCCGCAACATAAGGATAAATTGGGGGGCTTTAAGACCAAGATAACATTGGAAATTTAAATGTGGATAATTGATCAAAATGTTATAACTCCTGTTTCGCTTTTTTTAATTATTATTTTTTTATTTTTGTCACTAACACTAGAAGCATTTAAGAAACACTACTTCACAATTTCTGCATCAGCAAACGATTTGACATGATTACCAATAACATGACAAACTCTTCATAGGAGGCTGTTGTTTACCACTAACAAAACACTTTGATGCTGTTGCAAAGATTATTAAAGAAAGCTCTTTTTTCACCACTTGAAAGAGATCTTCGAGAACACGATCCTATTAAACAAGAGCCTTTTTTTAAGGCTTGCAGAAACCATTGCATCTTGCGATACAGAAAGTTCAAAAGACGTTCGTTCAAAAGACTAGCCAGTTTCTTGCATCTAGACTGTGTAATCACGTTTAAAGTCATCGAATTGACTGTAAAGTCTTCCATAACATTGTAACAGCATTGTTGGTTCTGTCCTAGGAAACGTCACGCTGACAACGGGAAAAAATAAATCCACCGTAAATATTATTCCTTTTATATAATACTAATTACGCTATGAAAACGTGCCCTATGTCTGAAAATGTTCTTTGGTTTTGAAATTTTAATTGTTTTCGTACTTCTTGATGTAAAGGAATTTATATGCAGAATTTCAAAGATATCGGATTTTTCTTAAAAATTCTTTTGTTTTTTAAAGTGTATTTTGGGAGGAAAAAACATATCATGATGAATAGAAAATGAAACTTAGTAGAAATTTAAATTTAACGGTTGTTGGTTGGTTGTGATTTTTGTCACTGAGTGTTCTTGGGAGGTATTGTGCTAAATACATATTTAGTCTAATAGTGGAAGAGGGTAACTGAATTTTGCTACAGAGAGAGAATTTTAACAATTATATAACAATAATTTTACAGACAAAGTAAAATACATCAACTTTATTTGCTATTGTTATTAAGTCAACAAATCAGGAACAGCAAATCTTATTTCAAAAGTAATGTTCCCAGAAGATATTTAAAAAAATAGAGTTCAAAATGAAGAGACATTTTGGGATGCATTAAAAGGAATCTTTGAAGATGGTAGAAAAACACAACTATTACGTAAACATTTAATAAGAATTTTTTTAAAGCATAAAAATATATTATAGGTTAAAAATTCTAAAATTATATACTTTTTTTATGAAATTTGTTTTCAGTTCAAAATAAATCCAGTTGTATTTCCATATTCTAATGAATCTGTAAATTATCATAATTAAAACTATCATGGCATTACAATAACAGTTAATCAGTGTCTTTCGATCTGATCTATTTCTTCTAATGTGTCCATAAAAATAAACTTTTGACATTTTAGTGTTATATTTAACAAAGTAACCGATAAATATGTAAAAGACCTTAATATTAAGTATTAATTTTGTTCTGTCGCATTTTTTGTAGTTTTAGTATCCTTTTACATACGATTAATTAAAACGCAACAACAACAAAAAGAACAATGCTTTTCTAGAAAAATGTTTCGTTATTCTTTCCAGCAGAAGTAACAAAGAAAATGCTACAAAGTAATTATTTAAATTAAAACAAAGCAAATATTTATATTTTATTTAAATACCTTTTTAGTGTCCTTCTTCCCAATATTACACTTAAAATATATTTTATATCACCTGATCCTATTAAAACATGTTTTGTCTTTAAATGGAATTATTTCAAACCCAATTAACAGGTACAAAATAATTATGACGAGTTTTTTTATAATAAAAGACAAAAAAGTATTTTGCAAAATAAATAAAAAATCAGTTCTTTATTAATTTACAATTGCATTTATTTTCATGAAGAAAAGAAAATAAAAAAAGCGTCTTTCTTTTTCAAAAGAAATATCATTTTACAAAAAGATCATTAATATAATTAGAAATAAAATAATTTGACATAATTTGAAACATTCGAAGTGTCTTAATTATTCCAATCAGCTCGGAAAATTTATCAAGGCAATTTAACCCTAAGTTTTTGCCCAATAAAAGTCTTATAATGAAGAGATTTCTTTCTTTCTTCGCATCCCAATTATTGTCTCTGAAAGAGATTTTTTAAAAAAAAACATTTTTTTTCATTTACTACCATCATTTTAACAATGCTAAAGTATTTGATTGAATTGATTATTTTAAGAAGTCCAACTTTTAAATACACGTTTTTTTACATTGATTTATTAATAAGAAATGTATTTTCTGCTGAAATTTCCTTGAAAGAATTAAGTTTTTAAATCATTCCTGCCACCATGTTACATACATGCATTTTATTTTCTTCTCTAATAGGATTTTGAATCTTAAAATTCTTACTTTTCTTGATCATAAAAAAGATGCATTAAAAGATTAATTAGTTCAATAAATTTGATTACTAAAAATGAAATAATTTTGTTTCCTCGCACATATTAAAATAAACATTTAAACAAAAAATGTTTTGATTCGACAGAAATTGATGGCCATTTTAGAAGCATTTTTATATTTTTTGCCTCTCTTAACCCACCTTTCTCTAAAAAATAATATATATTATGATTTAAGATTGTTTTACAATTTTTTAAAGAAGTAACAACTGTTTTTCCAAATGTAGTAGAGATATAAATACATTTTGCACTATCTGCTTATTGATACGAAGTAAACAGGGTCGCGCGCACCCCAATTTTTTTTCTGTAACACAACTAAATTAAAATTCCTGATCCATAAAATCTCCCGATTACAAAAATTTAAAACCAAAGCCCTCATGCCCCTAATTTACCTACAACTTGTAAATGATGCCAAAGCTGACAGTGTCTTTCAGTTTACTGAAATGTTTGGCACACAAATTTCCTTTGAGCGCTATGACAATAGTCACAACAAAAAAGACCCAATCAGTGCTGGAGATGCCAGGGTTTTTTCCATTCTTAGGAAGTCTGCCATCTCCCAATTAAATGCCTTAAATGCGCAGGACCTCACGAGGCTAAAAACTGTAATCGTGCATTTGAAGACCCACTAATTTGTGCCAACTGCGGTGGGGAACATGTGGCGAATTGGCGCCAATGCCCCCGTTTTCCGAAGACTAAAAATAATAAAAAAGCGCCCCAAAAGGGCAATCAAAATAAAAATCAATATCCTAAGGTAAATAACCCTAATAACTTGCCAAAAAATAAAATTCAAGAGAGAAATTTAGGCTCTCGTAATGAGTTAAACTTAAAAAGTAGTCCATGCATGCTTAGTCCAAGATCCAGCAGCCTCAGTCAAACTACCGCGTTCTCATTTAATCCGTCTCGTATTCTAAAGTTGTTTCTGAACAACTTTAACATATCGGGGAACAACATATCGGGGATATTAGTCATGTTAACACCCCAAATTCCAAATTTTCAACCATTTTCACAAATGTAATTTAGATAGCTAATGAGGAAGGAGTCGATGAAGAACTGTTGGCCCGGGCTTTCCGAGCAGAACTCCCAGCACTCCGAAAACTTTCTCATCCTGACGATAATGCCTGTGAAATTTTTCAAGCCTATGTCGCGTTAAAAAATGGGTGTAATTTTGTTGCCCACAATTCGGCCTAACTTTCAATCATGCAAACGTGCAATCAATCTCAATTGGTTTTTGGAACGCAAACGGTCTGCGCTCCAAAATTCATGAAGTCAGAGGTATCGTTTTGGAGCAAAATCTCGATTTGTTTTGGGTCCAAAACACCAAACTAGAACCTGGTCAGGATCCCCTGATAGCAAATTATCATCTTTATAAAGATGATCGTGTAATTTTTCCTAGAATTTGTACTGCAGGAGGTACCGCTATATACTGTAAAAGTAGTTTCGTTCGAAGCAGAGCCCCTTTACCGGGGATACAGTATATGGATGCTACTGCTATTGAAATTAAAATTAATAATTTACCTCCCCCCCCCCTCGAGTAGTTTCTGCTTATGCTCGTTTTTGTGCGGAAATCAACAGAAAATTCCCCGAGAAGGATTTTCTTAAACTTCTAAATTCAGGTAATAACTTAATCATTGCTGGAGACCTAAACGCTGCTCACAAAGCGTGGAATAACACCAGGTCAAACAATTGGGACTTTCGTCTTAAAAAAATTATTCAAAATTATCCCAATACAAGGATTGTTGCACCTTACACTCCAACGCATATTAATTCAAGTTCTCGGCCGGGAGTACATGACTCAATTATCGACCTGGCTATTTTCAAAAATATCCCTTTTAATTATAACATTAGAGTTATAGATGATCTTTGTTCGGATCATCTACCGGTCATTTTAACTCTCTACACTAACTCTGATACCATGAAAATTCCAGCGCAACTCTCCACCAATTGGGAGAACTTCCGATTCCTTTTTAAAAATAAGCCACTTCCCATTCCGGCGTCTCCCAGCAATGAGCATCTCGACTTTGCGATTGGTCGGCTCCGAAGCACTTGTGGCTTCTCCAAAACCCAAATTTAAAACCACACCTATTAAATTACCTCCAGATATTCGTTCCAAAATTCGCCACATAAATAGTGTACGGAGATTTTGGCAAAGATCTAGAGACCCTGCTCTTAAAAATGAACTCCGTACTATCAGCAACGAGATAGCCAGTGATATCAGACAACTTTCCCGTGGAAAATGGGAGAAAACAATTGAGGAGTTATCTCCCGAAACAGGCACTCTTTGCAGGCGTACCTCCCTTCTCAAAAAGCCTTTTCATCACATCCCCACCTTTAACGGGAGCTCTCGGCAGTATCGCAGTTGCCCCGATTGAAAAGGCCGAGGTAATTGCTGACATCCTTCAAAAACAATTTGAACCAAATACTGATATAGAGAATTATAGATTCTCTTCACATATACAAAGGAAGGTCCAAAGATTCCTTGACTCCAATACCTGTAGTGGCCGCGGTAGCCGAGTGGTATAGGTATCGGATCGTGGCTTGCCTGGTCACGAGTTCGATCCCAGTACCACTAAAGACCCGCCGTGTAGGGCAGCGATGCACGTTAAATCTGTCGAGAGCTGAAACGTCCTCCCGTTGGTGTGGTGTGGTAGTTAGGAGAGGGGGTGCCAGCTCAGGTGTCGTCCACGTCACTTGACCATGGTTCAAAATTACGTGGTCCGTCGCCAAAAGCCCTCGTGTAGCTGAACAGTGCGACGTTAATATTAAATCAAATCAATCAACCAATACCTGTATGGATCTAGAAAAAACATCTCCCTCTGAAATACAGGGATTCATTAAAAATCTCAAACCAAACAAATCTCCTGGTACTGATCTCATCACAAATCGAATCCTTAAAAATCTTCCCACTAAATTTATCATTTTCATTGCTTTGCTGTTCAACATGCTTTTGGAAAATTTCAACTTCCCTAAAAGTTCGAGGATGGCCGTGGTGATCCCCATTTTTAAACCCAATTCTGATAACTCTAATACTCAAAATTATCGTCCAATCTCACTACTTAGTAGCTCGAGTAAAGCATACGAATTCGTGATTTTGAACCGCCTGAACCAACACTGCTTAGCCGGGAATATTATTATTCCAGAACAACATGGCTTTGTAACTAAGTGCTCTACAGTAACCCAGTTACTCAGAGTCACTGAATTGGTTCACACAGGCTTCCAAAACCATCAGGCCACGGGTATACTATTTGTGGACATAGCCAAGCCTTTGACAAAATTTGACATGATGGCTTAATATCCAAGATGATGAGACTTGGATTTTCGGACCAAATCCTAAAAATTATTCACTCATACCTAAACTCGAGAGAGTTTAGAGTTAGAGTCGAAAACGACCGTTCCAGCCCTCGTCCAGTAAAAAGTGGAATTCCTCAAGGAAGTTTGCTTGGACAAGACTTTTTAACCTATATATTAACAACATTCCGAAGGCTGACAATGTCAATTTAGCTATGTATGCGGATGACACTGCTATCATAGTCAACACACTTCTAATTTCAAAATTACTGAAAGATTACAAAATTACATCACAAGGTTTCAGCTCTGGCTCGTTGCTTGTAAAATCAAAGTTAATGCATCAAAAAGCGCAAGCCTCCTCTTTACGAAACAAAGGTGTATAGAAACTTACCCAATATGTACATTTTTGACCAACCCCTCCCCTGGGTCACTGAATTTAAGCATCTAGGGTTCATTCTCGACGCAAAATTGAACTTCTCTCCCCACACCCGTGCTGCAGTTCAAAAAGCGGCAGAAATGAGCCAAGCTCTCAATTGTTAATATATATATATATATATATATATATATATATAATTTCTCGAAAGTGTAAGCTCCCAATCAGACACAAAGTTTTGCTCTATAAATTATTTCTCCTACCAATTTTGTTATATGCATCTCCCGTCTGGGCTTCTGCTGCAGTAACTCACTTAAAAAAAGTGCACGTTTTTCAAAACAAACACCTTAGAAAAATTTCCAATGCTCCATGGTTTGTCAGAAACAAAATCTTACACAAAGATCTCAAAATCGATCCAATTCTTGATTTCATTAAAAATCAGTCCAAAAAGTTTTTTGACAGATTACCTCAAATTCCTAACCAATCTATCCGAGTCATCCCTGCCTATGATAACTCGGTCCCAAGCTTTGCAAAAGACCTAGAGCTGTGCTCTTCACCATATATATCAGCATTTCTCAGTCCTTAAAAGACTTCGGATATCTGAATATAGTCTTTGGTAACACTTTTTTCAAATTTTTTTTTAATTCTCTCTAATTTTAACTTTTGTCATTTTGTGTGTGTGCAAGATTTCATCTCCATTAAATTACTTCGACTTAAGCCCACATTCTTTTGAATCTGTCCTGCGTGGTAGTTTAATTCCATGTCAATTATTCTCCTTTTCCCACATCTTTTGTGGATCATCTTTTATTTTAGTCATTTTCCAGCAGAACTGTGTCAACGCCTTCTCTTTTTGTTCACTGTTCAGCGACACTCCCGTCATCAGTACACGATTCAGCAGGTTTTGTCCTTCCCCTTTATTTTAACATCATGTACCACGAGCACCACGGCATTAATTGCTTTTATTCTCCATTTCATTTTTTTTATCTTCCAAATTCCGTGTCTACTTTCTGATTTCATTTCGCAAAAAATAAGGATGAATTACAGAAGAGCACAGACTTCTACCATCTCCCTCCGGGATGGTGCCTCATTAAATATGTTCCGTACTTGCCAATTGAATTATTTCTCGCTCTCTCACTGGTAGTACGTCCTCGGCTAAAGGTGAGAAGCTTTGTTTTAGAACGGCTCTGAGCTGTTGTTAATAATTTTGATAGTATCTTTTAAATTTTATGGAACTTTCAATTAATTATTCTCTATTTTCTTATTAATTATAATGAGAGGGTAATACTGTTTTTTTGGTAAGGTACGTCGTATTTTGAAGCCGTGGGCCATGGGTAAATTAAAATTCCTCTCATTCGAAAATTTAACTTACAACATGAAAAATATTTACTTTTAAGAACTGCCAATCGATATGTATTTAAAGTTATACATACCGTAAAATCCGGTGCATAACGCGTACCTATACTTTCAAGCTACCTTTTAAAATTTTTATGTATATTCGTCGTATATCAAGCACCCCTTTTTTATGAAGAAACCTGAAATATATGAGTGAAATGATCTTGTTTTGAAGTCATTTATTCGAGGTATATTAACCCAAAGTTCTGAAAAAATAGTATATTTATATAATAGTATATTTCTAAGTTCAAAAGATATGTCATTTCTTTAAAATAAACATAAGCGCTCTCCATACTTACGTTTAAACTACAGCAGCACCGAGAGTGGTCAATGCGAAGGAGGGTAACCGCTTCTCAAACCACCCGGTTACCTTTTAGACCTCGTAAATTTTTCGCCCCTACTGGACATATTTCGTCAAAATACCACTCACACTCACCTCTCCCACATAGGCAGCCATTATCCTCACTTCTCAGCAGCCAGTAGGAAAACTCGCTCTCCACTGAATTTCTCTCTCTCTTCTGCAGAAATCTTTCGAGATGTCAAGATCCAAGCCCCGCCCACTGGTCCACCACCACTCGTCCAATAGCAATGTTTCACACCTCAAGCATGAAAACCAAACGAAAATCCATGTCACTAAATAGACTTTTGCCAGATACGGGATTAAGGGTTCTCTCTCTCTCTCTCTCTCTTTGAAACCCGGATGCCCACACAAATTTCCGTAGATTCCGTAGATTAAAAAATAAATATGATTCAGATGTATATCGAAGTCTTTTTTTTTCTTTTGCTCATTTCTTTCTTTCTTTGTTTTTGTTTTTGAAGCTATTATTTTTATACCCAAAAATTTACAGAGGTGTGTTACAACACACCTCTGTAAATTTTGATCATGTTTTTTGTGTTCAAGGCAAGGCACTCGTTATACGAGTACACTGGATTTTACGGTACTTTTTTTAAAAATTTTTTATTCTATTAGTCTAGGCATAAATGCAAAATGACTCATAAAATTACAGATACATACATAAGAATTGATAGTCTTTATCATTTATATAAGTGAAACTAAATTTAGTACAAATATTTTAAATAAAGTTTATGTAATCTCTTACGGATTTTACTATTCTTAATTTTTTCTCATTATGTTGTTATACTAGTTAAATTAAATATAAAAAATAAATAATATTAATTATTTAGAAAGCAAAAATAGGTTCCAAGAGAGCATTTTGCCATTATCTTAATATCATATGAAGAATATCACAAGCTTAGTTGTTTGCATAAAGTTTCTTCAAAACACAAGTACTAGTTTTGAAAATTAAAGAGATGTAAGGGGTTAAAAATAATAAATAATCTAAAGATAAAAAATGTAAAAGTTATTTCAGAAAGATTCTTCAAAAATATATTTTTAAGAATATTTTTTTCACCTGACTTTAAACAATCATAGAATGAATTTTAAATTAATGAAAAAAATTTTAAGTATAAAGAGTAGTCAAAATATATATTACTCTTCCTCTCTATGATGTCCTTATTTATAAGTAATTTTTCATAAAAAATTATTTATAAAATTATTTATTTTTCATACTTGTATTATTATATTTTTATAGACATAAAATTCTTTATATTGTCATTATCTCTCTCATTTGTGAAAAATAAAATCATTCTTTTTCTATTCGATGTAAATAATAAAGGGTGTTTTTTTAGAGGTATAGAACTTTAAATTGCAATAAAACAACGATGTATTGTTCGATTGACATGAATTTTTTTTATTCGAAAGATAATCTTGGGGCATTACATTTTAAATATGATTTCTGGTATATGACTGCCACGGCTGGCTCGGATGTAGTCCAATCTGGACGTCCAATTTTCGATGACTTTTTCCAACATTTGTGGCCGTATATCGGGAATAACACGGTGAATGTTGTCTTCCAAATGGTCAAGCGTTTGTGGCTTATCCGCATAGACCAATGACTTTACATAGCCCCACAGAAAATAGTCTAGCGGTGTTAAATCTTAAGATCTTGGAGGCCAATTCACAGGTCCAAAACGTGAAATTAGGCGGTCACCTAACGTGTCTTTCAATAAATCGATTGTGGCACGAGCTGTGTGACATGTTGCGCCGTCTTGTTGGAACCACAGCTCCTGGACATCATGATTGCTCAATTCAGGAATGAAAAAGTTAGTAATCATGGCTCTATACCAATCACCATTGAGTGTAACGTTGTGGCCTTCATCGTTTTTGAAGAAGGATTCCACCAGCCCATAAAGCGCACCAAACAGTCAGTTTTTCTGGACGTAACGGTGTTTCGACATACACTTGTGGATTAGCTTTACTACAAATGCGGCAGTTTTGTTTGTTGACGTAGCCATTCAACCAGAAGTGCGGTTCATCGCTAAACAAAATTCACTTATGAAAATCGGGAACAACGACAATCTCGTTTTGGGCCCATTCGACGAATCTACACCTTGCTTGATCATATTGAAAATGTAATGCCACAAAATTATCTTTCGAATAAAAAAAAATCATGTCAATCGAATAATACATCGTTGTGTTATTGCAATTTAAAGTTATATACCTCTAAAAAATACTTATGACAATTAATTTTCAATTTCTTTGTTTTGTAATGTTAGGCAAACATTAAAAAACGGCCGGCTAGGTAGCGTAGTTGGTTTGTGGCTGGTCTTGTACGCCTAAAGTTGCGAGTTAGATCACGACCCAAGTCGAAGGATTTTCATGATGCAGAAAATCGAAAGCGTACATGTCGTGTGATTATGCAACATTTAAAAGATCCCTTGAGTGCCTGTTTGGCTTGTGTACTCTCGGCAAAATTAAATTCTGAAGGACGGTTTCACATCGTCAGTCCTCAGATGAATCCATATGGGGAAGAAATTTGGCGTCAAAATTACATTGTGACGATTGGTGTTCTACCTATATGGCGCTCCACTAAAAGGAGATACCAGCTGCAGGGGAATGTACTGGAACTGCAATGGCAAAATACAAATCTGAAGCCCCATTATAAGTAAAAAAAATTTCGGGAAAACCACAACTGGTTCCTACCCGGCCTACACTGAATTTTAATAAATAGTATAAATTTTTTTTATTTCTCAACGTTTGTCTTTAAAATCATAAATCATCCTTTTCATAAAAAAAATCTGTTCTATTTTTTACATACTGAAAAATTTTCTTAAACATCTTAATTATTTTTTGTATATGTAAAAAATATATTTGTGATTATTTGTAAGAAAACTGCTTTAAAAGCTTAGTTAAAGTTAAAATTTAGAATTTACAAGAATCAGAATATGTGCTTACCAATAATAAAGGAATTTAAAGTACATCCAACCTCTATCTTACAAATTATACACTGCTGGACAATTGCTAGGGACGGATCACAAATTGCTGTGTAGCATAACATTAAGCGAGACATGAGGCCTAGTAGGATAAAATATAGTTGAAACACTGTTCAGAGATTAGAATAAAGAATATTTATTGTTCTGAAAAGTACAAAAGTTGTGAAACATCTGAAAGAAAAAAATGTTTATTTGATCTGCGTACGGAGAAATGGAACAATGCATCTAAAAGTCAGCAGGCACCTTAAAGAAAGGTATCAGCACGGGATATGACCACCGTGGAGTGTGATGCAACATTCCACACGTCATACCATACTTTGCACAACATTATCCAGCAGCTGTTGAGGCAATTTATCCCATTCCTCTGTGAGTGCACGGATGAGGGTGTTCTTGTTTGTCGGAGGATAGTTTCGACCAGCAACTTGCCTCCCCAAAGCATCCCACACATTTTCAATGGGGTTTAGATCTGGAGAACGCGCTAGCCGTACGAGACGTTGAATACCCTCGCTGTCTAGACTACCCTGAACAGCGAGTGTTCGAAGACATGTTGCGTTGTCGTCCATAAAAACAAATTTATCACCGACAGCACCACGGAAAAGACGAACATGAGGAAGTAGAACTTCATCAATGTATCGTTGGCCCGTCATAGTCCCATTCACAACCACATGTAGGCGCGTGCGGCCATTCATCATGATGCCGGCCCACACCATGATACTGCGTGTTGGATATCGGTCCTTTTCCTGGATATTTTCTGGACGATAAGCAGTACCACTCTCGCGCCAGATCAGTTGGCGTCTACAATCCGATGACAGACTGAACCTACTCTCATCTGAGAATAGTACGCATGCCCAGTCCTGTTCAGTCCAATTGTGATGCTCACGACACCATTGCAAACAGGCAGTACGGTGCTGTCTGGTCTATGGGACACACAACAGGTCTGCGTACGTATAGTCCTCCTCCCCTCAAACGTCTGGCAACAGTTTTTCGGGAGATCTGCTTTCCTGAGGCAGCAAGAAACTGATTTGCCACCTGCTGAGCTGTGGTGCGCCTGTTCTTTTTTGCTGATAGGACGATATATCTGTCTTCTGTAGGCGTCGTACTTCTAACACGACCTCCCCCGTGCCGTCTACTACACATTCCAGTAGTTTTAAATGACTTCCACAGCCGTGAAACAACGCTGTGAGCGATGTCGAACTCCCTGGAAACATCTGTTATTTTTCGCCCTTCTTCGATCTTTCCAATAATTCGGCCACGCATAAAATCATCTATGTGATGTCGGGAAGACATGCCAAAATTTTAAGTTCGTCTATTAAATCTTTCCTGTAAAACTTTGACTTGAAACAACAACTGTCCACACGCGTCAAAACCTTTAAAACTATTATGAACACTATCACGTGATGAACAGACGTGGAAAAAAAATTTCATACTCATACTTCTTCTTACTAATATCCCGCACTTATTCTAATTTTCCACATTTTGCTTCCTTTCATTTTGTGGTTGCTATGGATGATAGTGTTATCCGTCCTTCGAAATTGTCCAGCAGTGTACTTGCCAAGCTGAATGCTTCTGTGTAAATTCTTATATAAGTAAAATCAATGCATGTTATTACCCTGAGCAATAAGCAAACCAACATTGGCAGCTTACTCACACTACCTGAGAACAGAGATAGTTCTATATATATATAATCGTGAAATTTATTAATACTATTCAATTTTGTGGATTTTCTCTTAAGCAATTCCAAGCTTTTTTTTGTCAGTGCAATTTTAATACTCGGATATATTTTATTATATAAAACAAGTACTTTTTTAGGGTAGGGCATGTCTTTTAGCAAGTTTGAGAGCTGAAAGACGAGATCATGTCCTTTTTCTACAACAAATAGGGCTCCGTTCAGTGCGAAATGTTAGAAAAGACAGTGTGGGTTTCAAACTTTGCAATTTTCATGCATTATACCTGTAATACGAACAAATTTAGTATCAAAATGAAAGGAAAAATCAATCTTTGATGATATTTTGGGCTTCCTCAGAAGTTTTAAGTAAATTCTTTTGTTTCCTAATCAGTTATTTGAAAAAGGTATATCTTTCTTTCTCTGAAGTTTAATACATTATTCCCAGTACATTAAGACAAACTGAAAATTTAGAAGGTGATATATGTAAACTTCCATCATAAACTTAAACAAAGAGGATTTAACACCATTAAAAAAACTGAGATATTTTCAACATGGCTTTTAATGTGTACTGTGGAGTTGTGAGAACAGATATGCAGGTTGAATTAATTGAACTGAATTGGAACAGTGTCTTTAAATTTCCAAAATTAGAGAGAATTCTACAAGTCTGACAAAATCAAATTTCTCAAGCTTGATATCTCATACCTAGAGTAACAGCGCTAGGTTGGTGCAAACTATACTATGAGGATGTTTTATAAAGACACGCACAGTTATAGCTTAATTCCTAAAATTAATATTTAAAAAATTATTTAAATATACTATTTTATGACTTATATATAGCGACTTATAAATAATTTTTACCCATCATTACGACAATGTGTAATATATCTTAGGTAGAATGCTAATATTTAATTTATAACGCCATTCATAATCCCAACATCATTTTAATATATAATAAGCATTCCTGTGTGTGTGTGTGAAATCAATCGTTGCAAATTAAACTTCTTTGTCATGCCCTAACATTTATCATTATTTCAACAACTTTATAACTTTTATGTCTTTTCTCATCAATAACAGAGTAAGCTATGAAAAAATCTTTCATTTTCTTCTTTTGTATGCAAAAAATAATTATTGGCGATTCATATCGAAGACTTCAACCTCGATGGAATATTTCCACGCAATGAAGTCATTAAAAAGCGGTTCTTATATTTATCGAAATTCTATAATTAGAAAGAGTAAGTCTTTACATATACTTCCTTGATATTAGAACATCTGAAGTCGGAAACCTGGAGAGTTATGTATGAGGACTTCGAGTTACTTCACAGACAATTTAAATTCTGTCAATAGTTATTCCGGTGTACTCCAATGTACAGTTTCTCATTTCATTTTATAAAAATGTGTCTGTTTAGAAATACCTTAAGATATTTTACTTTTGTTTCCAAAGGAAAAACTACTTCGTTTGTAAAAAAAAAATTTAAATATCATAAATTTTCAGATGTTTAACATATTTCTAAGACATAACCAACTAAGTAATGGAACAATTAAATTTTGTAGCTAAGCAAAACTCTTTTAAGGAATCACTTATTATTTATTAAAGAAATAGTTTTTCTTCGTCATGTTGAAGCTACATTCTTTAAAGGCAAAAGACTCCAACCTATATTTGTGAAGTAAATGTTACAGAAGACCCTTAAAAATACTCATCTTTCTGTTTTAATTTTATTCAATAATGAAATATGCTTCGGAACCCAAAATACAATTTCAACTGTCACAATGAACATTTAGGCTGAAGGCAATCATCATATGAGTAATGCTGGTAAAACCCAGAAGATATTTGTATTAAGCATGTGATTAGTTATTATAGGGAAAAAATTCACACTTCTTTCCAGAACATTTGACTATAGCAGAGTAGCTTGTCTTTCAATGGAATAAGTGTTTCCTAATTGTTTCAAGAATCTTATCATTCACTTCTAAAATTAACCTTCAAAAAATAAAATTCTTCTTAAAGTATTTAAAAATGTTCAAAATGTTCATTTTGTTTTGCATGCCTTAAAATTATTATTCTAAAAATTTAGTTGATGGAAGCGTTATCTTTCGACTATTTTGCAGTTAGATTCTAAATAGATCTCATCTGACTTATAACTTGCTGTCTATTCCAAAGTGAATGAGATTGTCAAGATTTATAAGAACTATGCAATTCCTTTTTTAAAACTAGAATGCATTAGATGCATTTGATACTATCTAATAATTTCTTATGTACAGGTTGATTCAAAATAAGTGTGACCAATTGTAAAAGCATATAATTATTTATAATAAATTTTAATCGCTTTACTGCAAATTATAATTTTGAAAATGAAATGTTTGAATTATTAATTTAACTATTTTTATTAGTGGGAGTAATAAATGACTTCTGAAATAGATCCTCAGATCCCAAACGAAGATGTAAATGGAACAAGGATTTTATGGGATAGTTGCTCGAATTCTATTATTAATAAAGCATTTAGAAATCAGAAAAGGCATTTTTCTTATGAATTACTATCTAAACTTTGAAAAGAAATAAAATTTGGCTGGCAATTAAAAGCTCCAGGAATAAAATGTGGACTAAAGGAAGTCCTTGGTGAAAAAGAAAGAAATAAGTCGAAAAGACTTATTGCTGTAGAAAATCATCTGCCTCAAAGAAGTTTAGCAAAGAAACTATAGGTATATTCAATAATTTGTCGTCTGATAAAAAAAATTGGCTTTAAAATGTGAATAAAGCAGTCTGCCATCAAATGTTACCAAAGACGTTCTCAGTCTCTCCATTTAATGTTATCCAAAGGTAGATACAAAACATGGATAACTTCGAATGAGGCCCCCTATTCCATATGCCATTTACAACTGGCAAAACGAAGATACAATATATTTCAATCGAAAAACATCGCAAAGAAGCAATTGTTTTGCAAAACAAGTTGGCTGTAAGGTGTTATGGTATGAATGAAACTGTCCTCTCAAGGCTTAACAAAACCTTTTATGTAGAACCAAAGGCTGAAATTGATGTTAAATACTATCAAAATGCAGTTGTTAAGCATATGATCAAATAAAGTAAATGTCTTTACCCTCAAGGAAACTTTGTTTTTCACCAAAATTCTGCACCAAATCAAATTAATCAACCATAAAATACCTGAAAGATAAAAAAAAATAATAATATTTTTTCCTTCTTGAGAAATGACTACCAACCTCTCCTGACTACGTTTATTGCGTATATTTTTACGGGCTTACTTGAAAAAACAATTTAATAAACGTAAAGTAAGGACACTTCAAGGTCTTCAAAAAGTAATCAAAGAGGAAGTTGGAAAAATACCCTAAAAAATGGTCAAAGAAGCTCTTTAGTTTGTCTAAGCGCTTGCGTAAAGTACATTACACTAAAGGAATTCACGTTGAAAATTTTATGAAAATAACTTAATTCAATAAAAATTTATGATGTTTTGAAATTTGTCACATTATTTTTGAATCAACTGGTGTTGTACAAAATAATGAGCTAATAAATTACTAACGCTATGAAGGGTGATTCAATACCAAACCGACAAACTTGCTAGGAGTATAGAGGGTACAGAGACAGCTCGGGATCACAAAGAGGGTTTGAAATGTGAGAGTTGTGTTCTAGGGTGCAAAGAATCAGAAAAAAGAGCAAAAACTGCAACACATTTATGGGATGGAAAACATTTTATTAAAAGGGTTGTACTACAACAGAAGTTCAATATTACGACAAGAACTCGTCTAGCATGCCAGACATTGGCCATGCATGGAATTTATTACCTTCTGGAAGATCCCTGTCAAGTCACGCATTCCTCCCATCAGCTACAGATATTCGAATGAGTTCTTCAATTGAGAAGAAATGGGAATCCCGTACACGATATTCTTCATGTGAACTCAAAAGAAGTCCATGCATGACAGTCCGATGTTCCACTAACCCACCCCTGTCTTAAGGTTTGCTGCGATTATCCTACAGACAATGGATCGAAATAAACCAACTTGTTAGGCTATCGTTCTCTACTACTCGTATTTGGATTGTCTTCTTCCAGAAGTAAGACTGCCTCCTCATTTCCAGGTGTCCTCATCGTTCGCTGTCGATTCATTGTAGCTCTCGTTAAAGAACCAATCTCTCGTAACCTGCTGTTCACACTTTTGGAGGTCATGTGATGTGCAACATGCCTGTTTGGGTAACAACCAGCGTGCTAGTTACAGTCGGCAGCTCCACTCATAATCAATATGGTGACCAGTTCCTCGTTTGAATACGAGTTAATCCTACTACCCCCTAGAAACGGATCACAGATGATTATTTTCAGCTGGATCGGTGTCCACAAAATCTTTCACTCGGTGCCATATACCGCAAGAATGCTGGGAGAAATCTTCCAGAATGTAAGTAATTCCATGCATCACCACTGTAAGACCTGCCAGACGGCATTTGGTAATAATTTCGAACATCTTTTGTCGCACAAACTTTCCATAAGATGTTTTCTGTCCCGTAATTGTGTTAATGTTTCTGTTCTTTTTCTATGTTTTTTTTGCACTATAGCTCACAACTACGGCATTTGCTTCAATTTTGGTAGTAATTTCAAACACCTGTTCTCGTGCAATTTTTCCATAAAAAAATTTCTGTCCCATTAAGATGACTGTATACCTTTGGACACAATTGCTTTATTAAATCAACTTTTTGAAGCAAATTGAGTGTTTTAGGATGAAAAATAGAAAAAAATATGTAAATACATAAAAATTTTTAAATAAATATCTTTCTGCGTCGTTAATTCGTCGATAGTCATACAATTTTAATACAAGTATCATATAGCTACCAGCATTAAACCCCAACTTATTTATCACTTTTAATAAGCCACTAGCACCTTTATTAAATTGTAGAACTTCTATATATTCCCCTAATTGCAAATTCTGGAGTTCAAGAAAGATTTGTTTAGGAACTATATCCCATAGAATACCACAAAAACTCTCATTGGCATTTCGTGCTATTCCATGTAGACACTTTTCTAAAAGTTTTTTCTCACATAGTTTTTAATAGTGTGGTTTAATAACATTTATAATATTTGTGGTAGGTCCGTGGATTTGGCGGTGAATGTATTATACAAAGTGTTTTTACTTTTTGAAATTTGCACCAACTATCTGTTCCTGTTTGGCATGAACCATACGTAGGCGTTTTAGTACTGAAGCAGCAGTGATAAAAACCAGCAATAACTGCACTTTGCATGTTTGTTGAATTCTTTGCATTACTGTGAATTGCTATTCCGTCATAATTTTGCAATGTGTCGATAAAATTGTCCGTCAATTTTCCCTTTCTTCCCAATCCTTTCTCTGACTTTTTTAACTTTCTGAGATGACACCCATCCCTTTTCTGTACATGATTGTGCAATTCAACATTCTAGTTTCTTGACTGTATTAGGAGCATACATATTTTTACGGATTCATATGCTTTGGAATTCCCATCACCGTAGTAATCAGTGTACTGCAATTTCCGAAAGATTTTCTGATCGCTCAAATATGCAATGGGCTCCGACAATCTCCAT
>BMAU01003963.1:0-35391 GCA_019973935.1 Trichonephila clavipes | reverse complement strand
ATGGAGATTGTCGGAGCCCATTGCATATTTGAGCGATCAGAAAATCTTTCGGAAATTGCAGTACACTGATTACTACGGTGATGGGAATTCCAAAGCATATGAATCCGTAAAAATATGTATGCTCCTTATACAGTCAAGAAACTAGAATGTTGAATTGCACAATCGTGTGCCGAAAAGGGATGGGTTTCATCTCAGAAAGTTAAAACAGTCAGAGAAAGGATTGGGAAGAAAGGGAAAATTGACGGACAATATTTTATCGACAAATTGCAAAATTATGACGGAATAGCAATTCACAGTAATGCAAAGAATTCAGCAAACATGCAAAGTGCAGTTATTGCTGATTTTTATCACTGCTGTTTTAGTACTAAAACGCCTACATATGGTTCATGCCAAACAGGAACAGATATTTGGCGCAAATTTCAAAAAGTAAAAACACTTTGTATAATACATTCACCACCAAAGCCACTGACCTCCCACAAATATTATAAATGTTATTAAACCACACTATTTAAAACTATGTGAGAAAAAACTTTTAGAAAAGTGTCTACATGGAATAGCACGAAATGCCAATGAGAGTTTTTGTGGTGTTCTATGGGATATAGTTCCTAAACAAATCTTTCTTGAACTCCAGACTTTGCAATTAGGGGAATATATAGAAGTTCTACAATTTAATGAAGGTGCTAGTGGCTTATTAAAAGTGATAAATAAGTTGGGGTTAAATGTTGGTGGCTATATGATACGTGTATTAAAATTGTATGACTATCGAAGGATTTACGACGCAGAATGACATTTATTACCCTTTACAAAATTAAAAAAGAAAAAAAAACACATGCTCACCGAGAGAGAAAAAGGTCGCATCAGGAAGAAAAGAAAGGTGTGACATATCATCCTTATGAATTTTAGTCAGTTTTGTAAAGAATGTATACCTCTTTTTACAGCAACATAAAACTTGAAATGAGTTTTTCTCAAAATTATGTTTTCGAAATAAAGGCTCTACCAAAGAAGAACCAAATAATCAAACAAGATAATGTTTTGAAATTTTGTGGAAATGTTATTTATACTATTCTTCATAAAGTGTGGACCATAAGTTTTGTTGTAGGTTAAATATTTTTTATTTATATAGAGTAGTCTTTTTAAAAGCTTAAAAAATATCAAAATCTTCATATTTTAATGTATAATTGCCTGTGAAATTTTTTTGTATTTTAATATTTCTCTTAGATTTTGATTCATTTTAAAGAGAACCATACTATGTATAATGTGTGTAAAGAAAATGAAGATAATTGCATTAGAATTTCTTTATACAATGTTAGTCGTTTTAGTATAAATTTGGTAAAATTTCCTTGAAAAGAACTAATTTTTCTTAAAGTACAATATTTATTTTAAAATCTTTATGTATTTACATATTTTTTTCTATTTTTCATCCTAAAAACACTCAATTTGCTTCAAAAAGTTGATTTAATAAAACAATTGGGTCCAAAGGTACACAGTCATCTTAATGGGACAGAAATTTTTCTATGGAAAAATTGCACGAGAACAGGTGTTTGAAATTACTACCAAAATTGATGCAAAGGCTGTGGTTGTGAGCTATAGGGCAAAAAAAAAAGAAAAATAACAGAAACATTAACACAATTATGGAACAGAAAACATCTTATGGAAAGTTTGTGCGACAAAAGATGTCCGATATTACTACCAAATGTCGTCTGGCAGGCCTTACAGTGGTGATGCATGGAATTACTTACATTCTGGAAGATTTCTCCCAGCACTCTTGTGGCACCGAGTGAAAGATTTTGTGGACACCGATCCTGCTGAAAATAATCATCTGTGATCCGTTTCCCGGGGCAGTAGGATGAACTCGTATTCAAACGAGGAACTGGTCATCATATTGATTATGAGAGGAGCTGCCGACTGTAACTGGCACGCTGGTTGTTACCCAAACAGGCATGTTGCACATCACATGACCTCCAAAAGTGTGAACAGCAGGTTACGAGAGATTGGTTCTGTAACGAGAGCTACAATGAATCGACAGCGAACGATGAGGACACCTGGAATTGAGGAGGAAGACTTACTTCTGGAAGAAGACAATCCAAATACGAGTAGTAGAGAACGATAGCCTAACAAGTGGGTTTATTTCAATCCATTGTCAGGAGGATAATCACAGCAAACCTTAAGACAGGGGTGGGTTAGTGGAACATCGGACGGTCATGCATGGACTTCTTTTGAGTTCACATGAAGAATATCGTGTACGGGATTCCCATTCCTTCTCACTCTCTCTCTCTCTCAATTGAAGAACTCACTCGAATATCTGTAGCTGATGGGAGGAATGCGTGACTTGACAGGGATCTTCCAGAAGGTAATAAATTCCATGCATGGCAAATGTCTGGCATGCTAGACGAGTTCTTGTCGTAATATTGAACATCTGTTGTAGTACTACCCTTTTAATAAAATGTTTTCCATCCCATAAATGTGTTGCTGTTTTTGTTCTTTTTTCTGATTCTTTGTACCCTAGGTCACAACTCTCACATTTGAAACCCTCTTTGTGATCCCGAGCTGTCTCTGTACCCTCTATACTCCTAGCAAGTTTGTCGGTCTGGTAGTGAATCATCCTTCATAGTGTTAGTAATTTATTAGCTCATTATTTTGTACAACACCAGTTGATTTAAAAATAATGTGACCAATTTCAAAACATCATAAATTTTTATTAAATAAGTTATTTGCATAAAATTTTCAACGTGAATTCCTTTAGTGTAATGTACTTTACGCAAGCGTTTAGACAAACTAAAGAGCTTCTTTGACCATTTTTAGGGTATTTTTCCAACTTCCTCTTTGATTACTTTTTGAAGCCCTTGAAGTGTCCTTACTTTACGTTTATTAAATTGTTTTTTAAGTAAGCCCGTAAAAAATATACTCAATAAACATAGTCAGGAGAGGTTGGTAGTCATTTCTCAAGAGGGAAAAATTATTATTAATTTTTATTTTTCAGGTATTTTATGGTTGATTAATTTGATTTGGTGCAGAATTTTGGTGAAAAACAAAGTTTCCTTGAGGGTAAAGACATTTACTTTCTTTGATCATATGCTTAACAACTTTATTCTGATAGTATTTAACATCAATTTCAGCCTTTGGTTCTACATAAAAGGTTTTGTTAAGGTATCCGTACACCTTCGAAGAAATTTTTTTTAAAAACTGTAATATTTGCTATTAAAATATTTTTTACTGATGAAATATAACTTAAAACTATGAAAAATACATTTAATATGTTACTTGTAGTACATAAAAAAATTTTAGGGAGTAAAGCATAGTGTAAATAGTAATTAAATTGATTATTAGAATAACGCACATAACTCAAATGTAAACAAAAATATCCCTTTTCTGTAAATTTGATGATGATCATTATAACATTTTTAGGGCTGGTACTATTTTCCTGATGATAATCAATTTATTACAATTTTTATCAAGTTTCGAGTAAAAGAACATTGAAAAATCCCTTAAAAATTATTACGAGAATGATATATACCTTAGTTATTAAAAACATATCAACTATATAATTATGAAAGTAGTAGGGGTTCTTTAAATCTATAAAACAAATATATTTATAAAATTTGAACTAATTTGGTTCACAACTTTTTTCTGATATTTACGTTGTCAGATGTCAATACGTTAAACAAATTCATTTTGAGATAAATCAGAAATAAACTTTGAACTGCAAATTTTAATATTAAACACAATTTGATATACTTAAAATGCTCTGATTTATAAATAACACCTTCGTTACTCTCTAAAACATTGATTTTTTCCCTTGTAGCTCTTAAAATTTTTCTACGCTGCTTTACATTTGGTGTTGAATGTCGTTCTGCGTCGTTAATTCTATTGATGTCAAGATGTTTGTATGCTTTTAAAGTAAAATAACCAGGAGTTATATTGTTTTTTAAAAATTTCAACATAACCCTTGTATCCATCATTAAATTGGATCACAGCATCCAATGCACCAGATTTAAAATTTTGAGGCACACGAAAACTTCCTTGGGTACTCTCTGCCATATAACGCCATTTAAACACTCGTTTGAATTTTGTGTTTTGCCATGCAGGCATTTAGTAAGCAGTTCTTTGGTACACAACTCTAAATATGTAGGCTTAATCGTGTTTAGTACTTCATTTGATAAGCCTTTATATTTTTCGTTTGGCTTTTTGCCACAAGACAGTGCTCGCTGGTAGTAGCACCAACTATCTTTTCCGATGGGACACTGCCCATGCATCGGTTTCTCGACACTTGATGAGCAATGAAACAAAGCCACAATAACATTTTGCTGAAGACCGGATAGGTTTCCAACATTGCTACGAACAGCAATCCCATAATAGTTTTGCATTCGGTCAATAAAAGAGTCGGTGAGTTTGCCTTTACCAGACAGATTTTTATTTTTAGACTTTAGTTTGCGCAATCTCGCACCCACTCTCTTTAGAACATGACCAATGTATTCATATTTTGTGACGCTATCCTTCCCATAAGTATCTTTGACACTGATAAAGCCCTTAGAGTCCCCGTCACCATAATAATGTGCATATTTAAGGCCTCGTTTGACAATAGAACGTTGGAAGATTCTCGTAGCACCAACAGCTTCAATTTTTAACGCAGAACCTTGAAAATTGCTATGGCACACGTGATCTGCTGCAAAAGTTTCCGACTCAATGCTTCTAGGCATTTTAGAAATCTTTCTGCAGGTGGGACAATATGACGACATTATTTCAATGTCTACTACTTTACCAGTGTCAACTGACAAAGCTGCGACACACCCATTCATGAAAGAGTAACCTCTACGCTGCCACGTTCCATCAACTGAAATGCCACATTCAACAATTTTATTTTTAGTAGGATGTAGCACTAACAGTTCAGAAGCTGCTTTTTGCATTGATAGTTTACTAACATGAGTTTATTCTCATGATTAGTGTACGCAGTTTTACTGAGTCTGGGTAAATTTAACGTACCACATAATTTAAACCCAGCAGAAAAACATTTCCCAATTTGTCTCATACCATACACAAATCTTGTATTTACTTCAGGACAGTTTAAAGGTTTCTTTGAACTAGAAAACCCTGAGTAAAAGTCACAATGTTTACACCTGATAACAAAATTTGAGCACAAACCATATGTGGAATCCTCAGAAAGCAGGATACCTTCTTCGAAACATCTTGGGCAGCAAAGTTGTAAAAACAAATTTAAAAGGACTTCCATATCAATTATTCTGTTACCAGTAAGTGGTTTACGTTGATATTCTGCTATTTCTTCATCAAAGGCAGCAGGTATTTAATTTTTGAAGAACTGGCGTTGGTAGATGTTGCGCTGCTATTTTTTGAATGTTTAATGGTAGATCCATTTACTAGAAATTGGCGTTTTCTCTTTGCATTAACTCTACGTTTAGCATTACCCATTTTAAATGACAAAAATTAAAATTTTCTGCTATAAAAGGATTAAACAAAAGCTTATAAAGAGCTACGCAATCATAAGCAAATGTAAACAAACAGTAAAAAAAGCACTCTATTTTCTTGCCAGATTCTAGATAAAAATATAAATAAAAACCTGTTGCCAATTATATTCTTGATAATTCTGAAAACTCAAATTCATATTTTAAAAGTTTAAATTTCTTACTATTGCATATTTAAACGATACTTTGAAAAATAAAAATGTCAACAAACATTTTTCTACTTCGCAATGCAGACTTGTACTTCCGGGTTCAAAAGGTGCTATCGAATGAAACTCAAATCCCCATAACTTAAGTTCTAAATAAGATAGAAACAAAATTTAAACACCATTTTAAAGAAAAAAGTTCATCTTTTCAAATAACATTTAAATTAAAAAATCGAAAAATTTGACGAAAATGACGTTTTGAAGGTGTACGGATATAAGCCTTGAGAGGACAGTTTCATTCATAACATAACACCTTACAGCCAACTTGTTTTGCAAAACAATTGCCTCTTTGCGATGTTTTTCGATTGATTCGTTTTGCCAGTTGTAAATGACATATGGAACAGGGCTTTATTCGAAGTTATCCATATTTTGTATCTACCTTTGGATAACATTAAATGCAGAGATTGAAAACGTCTTTGGTAACGTTTGATGGCAGAATGCTTTATTCACATTTTAAAGCCAATTTTTTTTTATCAGATGACAAATTATTGATTGCAAAACCTATAGTTTCATTGCTAAACTTCTTTAAGGCAGATGATTTTCCACAGCAATAAGTCTTTTTTCGACTTCTTTCTTTCTTTTTTTCACCAAGGACTTCCTTTAGTCCACATTTTATTCCTTTAGCTTTTAATTGCCAGCCAAATTTTATTTCTTTTCAAAGTTTAGATAGTAATCCATAAGAAAAATGCCTTTTCTGATTTTTAAGTGCTTTATTAATAATAGAATTTGAGCAACTATCCCTTAAAATCCTTGTTCCATTTACATCTTCGTTTGGGATCTGAGGATCTATTTCAGGAGTCATTTATTACTCCCACTAATAAAAATAGTTAAATTAATAATTCAAACATTTCATTTTCAAAATTATAATTTGCAGTAAAGCGATTAAAATTTATTATAGATAATTATATGCTTTTACAATTGATCCCACTTATTTTGAATCAACCTGTACATAAGAAATTTTTAGATAGTATCAAATGCAAATAATGCATTCTAGTTTTAAAAAAGGAATTGCATAGTTCTTATAAATCTTGACAATCTCATTCACTTTGGAATAGACAGCAATTTATAAATCAGATCAGGTCTATTTAGAGTCTGACTGCAAAATAGTCGAAAGATAACGCTTCCATCAACTAAATTTTTAGAATAATAATTTTAAGGCATGCAAAAAAATGAACATTTTGAACATTTTTAAATAATTTAAGAAGAATTTTATTTTTTGAAGGTTAATTTTAGAAGTGAATGATAAGATTCTTGAAACAATTAGGAAACACTTATTCCATTGAAAGACAAGCTACTCTCTCTCTGCTATAGTCAAATGTTCTGGAAAGAAGTGTGAATTTTTTCCTGTATATTACCTAATCACATGCTTAATACAAATATCTTCTGGGTTTTACCAGCATTACTCATAGGATGATTGCCTTCAACCTAAATGTTCATTGTGACAGTTGAAATTGTATTTTGGGTTCCGAAGCAGATTTCATTATTGAATAAAATTAAAACAGAAAGATTAGTATTTTTAAAGGTCTTCTGTAACATTTACTTCACAAATATAGGTTGGAGTCTTTTGCCTTTAAAGAATATAGCTTCAACATAAGGAAGAAAAACTATTTCTTTAATAAATAATAAGTGATTCCTTAAAAGAGTTTTGCTTAGCTACAAAATTTAATTGTTCCGTTACTTAGTCGGTTATGTCTTAGAAATATGTTAAACATCTGAAAATTTGTGATATTTAAAATTTTTTTTACAAACTAAGTAGTTTTTCCTTTGGAAACAAAAGTAAAATATCTTGAGGTATTTCGAAACAGACACATTTTTATAAAATGAAATGAGAAACTGTACATTGGAGTACACCGGAATAATTATTGACAAAATTTAAATTGTCTGTGAAGTAACTCGAAATTAAGATATGATATATATCTTCAGGTACCTCATCTATAACTCTTCAGATTTCTGACTTCAGATGTTCTAATATCAAGGAAGTATATGTAAGGACTTACTCTTTCTAATTATAGAATTTCGATAAATATAAGAACCGCTTTTTAATGACTTTATTGCGTGGAAATATTCCATCGAGGTTGAAGTCTTCGATATGAATCGCCAATAATTATTTTTTTTCCATACAAAAGAAGAAAACGAAAGATTTTTTCATAGCTTACTCTTTTATTGATGAGAAAAGACATAAAAGTTATAAAGTTGTTGCAATAATGATAAATGTTAGGGCATGACAAAGAAGTTTAATTTGCAACGATTGATTTCAGGAATGCTTATTATACACTCTGTCGCAAAAAAATATATGCACCCAGAAGAAATTGAGCTACATTCACGAAATTTGGTATGCATGTAGTGTATATGAAAATAAACAAATGATTAAAAATTCAGAACAAAATATCATTTTATTAAGCGGTTACAGCTTGCAAAAGGTTAAAAATCAGTAAGTAGTAAAGCCACCTCTGGCAGCTATACAAGCCGAAATTCGGCGTGGCATCGATTTAATTAGATCACTTATGACCCCCTGTGGAAGATCCTGCCATAGTCTTTGCATCTGCGCAGTTAATTCTCCTGTATGTCGGGACGGCTGCAGTTGCCTTCCCAGCGCGTCGCAGACATGCTCTATTGGCGAAAGATCTGGTGACCTGGCAGGCCCTGGTAGGACGTCATATCCTTGAAGACATTGTTGGGAGAGTCGCGCAGTATGTGGACGAGCATTATCTTGTTGATAAATGGCACCTGGGCGACTTGATAGCATGGGTAGCACAATCGGCGTTAAAATATCGTCCACGTATCTGCGAGCTGTCAAAGTGCCTTGAAGGACCACTAAAGATGATCGTGTGTCCCAAGAAATTGCTCCCCACACTGTCACACCTTGTGAAATTGCTGTATGCCGCTCGACAATAAATGCCGGATCGGACCGCTGGCCGCTGCGCCTCCAGACACGTGTGCGGTGGTCATCAGCACTGAGACTGAATCGGGATTCATCACTGAAGATGACACGTCTCCAGTCTGTCACACTCCAAGTTGCCCGAGGTCGGCAAAAATCCAGTCGACACTGCCTATGATGTGGGGTCAGTGGTAAGCGTCTTAGCGGACGTCGGCTCCTCAAGCCAACTTCGGTCAGTCGTCTCCTTATGGTTTCTCTTGATGGCACTGGATGTCTGGAAGGAGGTAAGTGGCGTTGAATCGATGCTAGCGCGGTTGTTGGTGCCGAAGTGGCCACTCTTCTGATTGCACGATCCTCGCGATCATTTGTGTTCCTGGGACGTCCTGACCCTCCGCGACGGTACACTCTACCTTCTGTGATCCACTGTTGCCAACACCGAGCAACTACCATATCGCTCCGACCGAGGGGCGGCCGATACGTCTATTCGACCAACCTGCTTCTCTGAGGCCTATTATACACGGCCCCTATCAAAGTTCGTCAGCTGCTCGTACTGCCGCCGGTTACGTCTTAGAGGCATCCTAAGTCTCAATATCGTCTATCAAAGTCATCAGATTCGTTTGGATAGCCGTACGGCGCTCGTACTCATGCTTTTAAACTCTCCCAGTTGCGCAACTAATATGCGCATAGCACACTAGCCTTGTCTCATTGGCTTCGAAATTTTAATCATTTGCATATCTCTTACCAGACTACATTCTTGCCGAGTTTCGTGATTGTAGCTTGATTTCTTCTGGGTGCATATATTTTTGCGACAGAGTGTATATTAAAATGATGTTGGGATTATGAATGGCGTTATAAATTAAATATTAGCATTCTACCTAAGGTATATTACACATTGTCGTAATGATGGGCAAAAATTATTTATAAGTCGCTATAAGTCATAAAATAGTATATTTAAATAATTTTTTTAAACATTAATTTTAGGAATTAAGCTATAACTGTGCGTGTCTTTATAAAACATCCTCATAGTATAGTTTGCACCAACCTAGCGCTGTTACTCTGGGTATGAGATATTAAGCTTGAGAAATTTGATTTTGTCAGACTTGTAGAATTTTTTAATTTTGGAAATTTAAAGACACTGTTCCAATTCAGTTCAATTAATTCAACCTGCAGATCTGTTCCCACAACTCCGCAGTACACATTAAAAGCCATGTTGAAAATATCTCAGTTTTTTAATGGAGTTGAATCATCTTTGTTTAAGTTTATGATGGAAGTTTACATATATCATCTTCTCAACTTTCAGTTTGTCTTAATGTACTGGGAATATTGTATTTAACTTCAGAAAGAAAGATATACCCTTTTCAAATAACTGATTAGGAAACAAAGGAATTTGCTTAAAACTTCTGATGAAGCCCAAAATATCATCAAAGATTGATTTTTCCTTTCATTTTGATACTAAATTTTTCGTGTGACAGGTATAATGCATGAAAAATGCAGAGTTTGAAAGCCACATTGTCTCTTTTCTAACATTTCGCACTGAACAGAGCACTATTTGTTGTAAAAAAAGGACATGATATCTTCTTTCAACTCTCAAACTTGCTAAAAGACATGTCCTACCCTAAAAAAGTACTTGTTTTATATAATAAAACATATCCGAGTATTAAAATTGCACTGACAAAAAAATCTTGTAATTGCTTAAGAGAAAATCCACAAAATTGAATAGTATTAATAAATTTCACGATTATATATAGAACTATCTCTGTTCTCAGGTAGTGTGAGTAAGCTGCCAATGTTGGTTTGCTTACTGCTCAGGGTGATACCATGCATGGATTTTACTTATATAAGAATTTACACAGAAGCATTCAGCTTCGAAAGTATAATTTGTAAGGTAGAGGTTGGATGTACTTTAAATTCCTTTGTTATTGGTAAGCACATTCTGATTCTTGTAAATTCTAAATTTTAACTTTAACTAAGCTTTTAAAGCAGTTTTCTTACAAATAATCACAAATATATTTCTTACATATACAAAAAATAATTAAGATGTTTAAGAAAATTTTTCAGTATGTAAAAAATAGAACAGAATTTTTTATGAAAAGGATGATTTATGATTTTAAAGACAAACGTTGAGAAATAAAAAAAAATTTATACTATTTATTAAAATTCAGTGTAGGCCGGGTAGGAACCAGTTGTGGTTTTCCCGAAATTTTTTTTACTTATAATGGGGCTTCAGATTTGTATTTTGCCATTGCAGTTCCTGTACATTCCCCTGCAGCTGGTATCTCTTTTTAGTGGGGTGCCATATAGGTAGAACACCAATCGTCACAATGTAATTTTGACGCCAAGTTTCCTCCCCATATGGATTCATCTGAGCACTGACGATGTCAAACCGTCCTTCAGAATTTAATTTTGCCGAGAGTACACAAGCCAAACAGGCACTCAAGGGATCTTTTAAATGTTGCATAATCATACGACATGTACGCTTTCGATTTTCTGCATCATGAAAATCCTTCGACTTGGGTCGTGATCTAACTCGCAACTTTAAGCGTACAAGACCAGCCACAAACCAACTACGCTACCTAGCCGGCCGTTTTTTAATGTTTGCCTAACATTACAAAACAGAAAGAAATTGAAAATTAATTGTCATAAGTATTTTTTAGAGGTATATAACTTTAAATTGCAATAACACAACGATGTATTATTCGATTGACATGAATTTTTTTTATTCGAAAGATAATTTTGTGGCATTACATTTTAAATATGATCAAGCAAGGCGTAGATTCGTCGAATGGGCCCAAAACGAGATTGCCGTTGTTCCCGATTTTCATAAGCGAATTTTGTTTAGCAATGAAGCGCATTTCTGGTTGAATGGCTACGTCAACAAACAAAACTGCCGCATTTGGAGTAAAGCTAATCCACAAGTGTATGTCGAAACACCGTTACATCCAGAAAAACTGACTGTTTGGTGCGCTTTATGGGCTGGTGGAATCCTTCTTCAAAAGCGATGAAGGCCACAACATTACAGTCAATGGTGATCGGTATAGAGCCATGATTACTAACTTTTCATTCCTGAATTAAACAATCATGATGTCCAGGAGCTGTGGTTCCAACAAGACGGTGCAACATGTCACACAGCTCGTGCCACAATCGATTTATTGAAAGACACGTTTGGTGACCGCCTAATTTCACGTTTTGGACCTGTGAATTGGCCTCCAAGATCTTGTGATTTAACACCGCTAGACTATTTTCTGTGGGGCTATGTAAAGTCATTGGTCTATGCGGATAAGCCACAAACGCTTGAACATTTGGAAGACAACATTCGCCGTGTTATTGCTGATATATGGCCACAAATGTTGGAAAAAGTCATCGAAAATTGGACGTCCAGATTGGACTACATCCGAGCCAGCCGTGGCAGTCATATACCAGAAATCATATTTAAATGTAATGCCACAAGATTATCTTTCGAATAAAAAAAAATCATGTCAATTGAACAATACATCGTTGTTTTATTGCAATTTAAAGTTCTATACCTAAAAAAAAACACCCTTTATTATTTACATCAAATTGAAAAAGAATGATTTTATTTTTTACAAATGATAATGACAATAAAGAATTTTATGTCTATAAAAATATAATAATACAAGTATGAAAAATAAATAATTTTATAAATAATTTTTTATGAAAAATTACTTATAAATAAGGACATCATAGAGAGGAAGAGTAATATATATTTTGACTACTCTTTATACTTAAAATTTTTTTCATTAATTTAAAATTCATTCTGTGATTGTTAAAAGTCAGGTGAAAAAATATTCTTAAAAATATATTTTTGAGGAATCTTTCTGAAATAACTTTTACATTTTTTATCTTTAGATTATTTATTATTTTTTAACCCCTTACATCTCTTTAATATTCAAAACTAGTACTTGTGTTTTAAAGAAACTTTATGCAAACAACTAAGCTTGTGATATTCTTCATATGATATTAAGATAATGGCAAAATGCTTTTTTGGAACCTATTTTTGCTTTCTAAAAAAATAATTAATATTATTTATTTTTCATATTCAATTTAACTAGTATAACAACCTAATGAGAAAAAATTTAAGAATAGTCTAATCCGTAATAGATTACATAAACTTTATTTAAAATATTTAAAATATAATAAATTTTATTTATTTAAAATTTTTTTAATTAATTTTTAATAAATATTATATTATTAAAATATTTATTTAAATGTATATTAAAATATACTTTATTTAAAATATAAACTAAATTTAGTTTCACTTATATAAATGATAAAAGACTATCAATTCTTATGTATGTATCCGTAATTTTATGAATCATTTTGAATTTATGCCTAGACTAATAGAATAAAAATTTTTTAAAAAAAGTACCGTAAAATCCAGTGTACTCGTATAACGAGTGCCTTGCCTTGAACACACAAAACATGATCAAAATTTACAGAGGTGTGTTATACGCCGGGTATAAAAATAATAGCTTCAAAAACAAAAACAAAGAAAGAAAGAAATGAGCAAAAGAAAAAAAAGATTTCGATATATATCTGTGTGTGAATCATGTTTATTTTAAATCTACGGAAATGTGTGCGGGTATCCGGGTTTTCAAAGAGAGAGAGAGAGAGAACCCTTAATCCGTATCTGGCAAAAGTCTATTTAGTGACATGGATTTTCGTTTGGTTTTCATGCTTGAGGTGTGAAACATTGTTATTGGACGAGTGGTGGCGGACCAGTGGGCGGGGCTTGGATCTTGACATCTCGAAAGATTTCTGCAGAAGAGAAATTCAGTGGAGAGCGAGTCTTCCTATTGGCTGCTGAGAAGTGAGGATAATGGCTTAAAAGTGGCTGCCTATGTGGGGGAGGTGAGTGTGAGTGGTATTTTGACGAAATGTCCAGTAGGGGCGAAAAATTTACGAGGTCGAAAAAGGTAACCGGTTAGTTTGCGAAGCGGTCACCCTCCTTCGCATTGACCACTCCCGGTGCTGCTGTAGTTTAAACTTAAGTATGGAGAGCGCTTATGTTTATTTTAAAGAAATGACATATCTTTTAAACTTAGAATTATACTATTATATAAATATACTATTTTTCAAAACTTTGGGTTAATATACCTCGAATAAATGACTTCAAAACAAGATCATTTCACGCATATATTTCAGGCTTCTTCATAAAAAAGGGGGTGCGTGATATACGACGAATATACATAAAAATTTTAAAAGGTAGCTTGAAAGTATAGGTACTCGTTATACACCGGATTTTACGGTATGTATAACTTTAAATACATATCGATTGGCAGTTCTTAAAAGTAAATATTTTCCATGTTGTAAGTTAAATTTTCGAATGAGTGGAATTTTAATTTACTCATGGCCCACGGCTTCAAAATACGACGTACCTTACCAAAAAAAAACAGTATTACCCTCTCATTATAATTAATAAGAAAGTAGAGAATAATTAATTGAAAGTTCCATAAAATTTAAAAGATACTATCAAAATTATTATCAACAGCTCAGAACCGTTCTAAAAGAAAGCTTCTCACCCTTAGCTGAGGACATACTATCAGTGAGAGAGCGAGAAATAATTCAATTGGCAAGTACGGAACATATTTAATGAGGCACCATCCCGGGGAAAGATGGTAGAAGTCTGTGCTCTTCTGTAAGTCATCCTTATTTTTTGCGGAACGAAATCAGAAAGTAGACACAGAATTTGGAAGATAAAAAAGATGAAATGGAGAATAAAAGCAATTAATGCCGTGGTGCTCGTGGTACATGATGTTAAAATAAAGGGGAAGGACAAACACTGCTGAATCGTGTACTGATGACGGGAGTGTCGCTGAACAGCGAACGAAAAGAGAAGGCGTTGACACAGAAAGTGTCCATAATGTGATGCCATCTGCAGAAAAATGACTAAAATAAAAGATGATCCACAAAAGATGTGGGAAAGGGAGAATAATTGACATGGAATTAAACTACCACGCAGAACTGATTCAAAAGAATGTGGGCTTAAGTCGAAGTAATTTAATGGAGATGAAATCTTGCACACACACAAAATGACAAAAATTAAAATTAGAGAGAATTAAAAAAAATTTGAAAAGAGTTACCAAAGACTATATTCAGGATATCCGAAGTCTTTTAAGGACTGAGAAATGCTGATATATAGGGTGAAGAGCACAGTTCTAGGTCTTTTGCAGAGCTTGGGACCGAGTTATCATGGGCAGGGATGACTCGGATAGATTGGTTAGGAATTTGAGGTAATCTGTCAAAAAACCTTTTGAACTGATTTTTAATGAAATCAAGAATTGGATCAATTTTGAGATCTTTGAGTAAGATTTCGTTTCTGACAAACCAGGGAGCATTAGAAATTTTTCTAAGGTGTTTGTTTTGAAAAACGTGCACTTTTTTCAAGTGAGTTACTGCAGCAGAAGCCCAGACGGGAGATGCATATAACAAAATTGGTCGGAGAAATAATTTATAGAGCAAAACCTTGTGTCTGATTGGGAGCTTACACTTTCGAGAAATTAAACAATTGAGCGTTTGGCTCATTTCTGCCGCTCTTTGAACTGCAGCACGGATGTGGGGAGAGAAGTTTAATTTTGCGTCGAGAATGAACCCTAGATACTTAAATTCAGTGTCCCAGGGGAGGGGTTGGTGAAAAATGTAGATATTGGGTAAGTTTCCTATACACCTTTGTTTCGTAAAGAGGAGGCTTGTGCTTTTTGATGCATTAACTTTGATTTTCCAAGCAACGAGCCAGAGCTGAAACCTTGTGATGTAATTTTGTAATCTTTCAGTAAATTTTGATATTAGAAGTGTGTTGACTATGACAGCAGTTTCATCCGCATACATAGCTAAATTGACATTGTCAGCCTTCGGAATGTCGTTAATATATAGGTTAAAAAGTCTTGTTCCAAGCAAACTTCCTTGAGGAATTCCACTTTTTACTGGAAGAGAGCTGGAACGGTCGTTTTCGACTCTAACTCTAAACTCTCTCGAGTTTGGGTATGAGTGAATAATTTTTAGGATTTGGTCCAAAAATCCAAGTCTCATCATCTTGGATATTAAGCCATCATGCCAAATTTTGTCAAAGGCTTTGGCTATATCCACAAAATAGTATACCCGGGGCCTGATGGCTTTGGAAGCCTGTGTGAACCAGTGACTCTGAGTGTGTGTTCAGTGACTCTGATTCAGTGACTCTGAGTAACTGTGTTACTGTAGAGCACTTAGTTACAAAGCCATGTTGTTATGGAATAATAATATTCCCGGCTAAGCAGTGTTGGTTCAGGCGGTTCAAAATCACGAATTCGTATGCTTTACTCGAGCTACTAAGTAGTGAGATTGGACGATAATTTTGAGTATTAGAGTTATCAGAATTGGGTTTAAAAATGGGGATCACCACGGCCATCCTCGAACTTTTAGGGAAGTTGAAATTTTCCAAAAGCATGTTGAACAGCAAAGCAATGAAAATGATAAATTTAGCGGGAAGATTTTTAAGGATTCGATTTGTGATGAGATCAATACCAAGAGATTTGTTTGGTTTGAGAATTTTAATGAATCCTTGTATTTCAGAGGGAGATGTTTTTTCCAGATCCATACAGGTAGGGGAGTCAAGGAATCTTTGGACCTTCCTTTGTATATGTGAAGAGAATCTAGGATTCTGTATATCAGTATTTGGTTCAAATTGTTTTTGAAGGATGTCAGCAATTACCTCGGCCTTTTCAATCGGGGCAACTGCGATACTGCCGAGAGCTCCCTTTAAAGGGGGGGGGGGGATGTGATGAAAAGGCTTTTTGAGAAGGGAGATACGCCTGCAAAGAGTGCCTGTTTCGGGAGATAACTCCTCAATTGTTTTTTCCCATTTTCCACGGGAGAGGTGTCTGATATCACTGGCTATCTCGTTGCTGATAGTACGGAGTTCATTTTTAAGAGCAGGGTCTCAAGATCTTTGCCAAAATCTCCGTACACTATTTCTGTGGCGAATTTTGGAACGAATATCTGCAGGTAATTTAATAGTGTGGTTTTAAATTTGGGTTTTGGAGAAGCCACAAGTGCTTCGGAGCCGACCAATCGCAACGTCGAGATGCTCATTGCTGGGAGACGCCGGAATGGGAAGTGGCTTATTTTTAAGCAGGAATCGGAAGTTCTCCCAATTGGTGGAGAGTTGCGCGGGAATTTTCATGGTATCAGAGTTAGTGTATAGAGTTAAAATGACCGGTAGATGATGCGAACAAAGATAATCTATAACTCTAATGTTATAATTAAAAGGGATATTTTGAAAACAGCCAGGTCGATAATTGAGTCACGGACTCCCGGCCGAGAACTTGAATTAATATGCGTTGGAGTGTAAGGTGCAACAATCCTTGTATTGGGATAATTTTGAATAATTCTTTTAAGACGAAAGTCAAAATTGTTTGACCTGGTGTTATTCCACGTTTTATGAGCAGTGTTAAGGTCTCCAGCAATGATTAAATTATTACCTGAATTTAGAAGTTTAAGAAAATCCTTCTCGGGGAATTTTCTGTTGATTTCCGCACAAAAACGAGCATAAGCAGAAACTACTCGGGGGGGATTATTAATTTTAATTTTAATAGCAGTAGCATGCATATACTGATCCCCGGTAAAGGGGCTCTGCTTTGAACGAAACTACTTTCACAGTATATAGCGGTACCTCTTGCAGTACAAATTCTAGGAAAAATTACACGATCATCTTTATAAAGATGATAATTTGCTATCAGGGGATCCTGACCAGGTTCTAGTTTGGTGTTTTGGACCCAAAACAAATCGAGATTTTGCTCCAAAACGATACCTCTGACTTCATGAATTTTGGAGCGCAGACCGTTTACGTTCCAAAAACCAATTGAGATTGATTGCACGTTTGCACGATTGAAAGTTAGGCCGAATTGTGGGCAACAAAATTACGCCCATTTTTTAACGCGACATAGGCTTGAAAAATTTCACAGGCCTTATCGTCAGGATGAGAAAGTTTTCGGAGGGCTGGGAGTTCTGCTCGGAAAGCCCGGGCCAACAGTTCTTCATCGACTCCTTCCTCATTAGCTATCTAAATTACATTTGTGAAAATGGTTGAAAATTTGGAATTTGGGGTGTTAACATGACTAATATCCCCGATATGTTGTTCCCCGATATGTTAAAGTTGTTCAGAAACAACTTTAGAATACGAGACGGATTGAATGACAACGCGGTAGTTTGACTGAGGCTGCTGGATCTTGGACTAAGCATGCATGGGCTACTTTTTAAGTTTAAATCATTACGAGAGCTTAAATTTCTCTCTTGAATTTTATTTTTTGGCAAGTTATTAGGGTTATTTCCCTTAGGATATTGATTTTTATTTTGATTGCCCTTTTGGGGCGCTTTTTTTATTATTTTTAGTCTTCCGAAAACGGGGGCATTGGCGACAATTCGCCACATGTTCCCCACCGCAGTTGGCACAAATTAGTGGGTCTTCAAATGCACGATTACAGTTTTTAGCCTCGTGAGGTCCTGCGCATTTAAGGCATTTAATTGGGAGATGGCAGACTTCCTAAGAATGGAAAAAACCCTGGCATCTCCAGCATTGATTGGGTCTTTTGTTGTGACTATTGTCATAGCGCTCAAAGGAAATTTGTGTGCCAAACATTTCAGTAAACTGAAAGACACTGTCAGCTTTGGCATCATTTACAAGTTGTAGGTAAATTAGGGGCATGAGGGCTTTGGTTTTAAATTTTTTGTAATCGGGAGATTTTATGGATCAGGAATTTTAATTTAGTTGTGTTACAGAAAAAAAATCGGGGTGCGCGCGACCCTGTTTATTTCGTAACAATAAGCAGATAGTGCAAAATGTATTTATATCTCTACTACATTTGGAAAAACAGTTGTTACTTCTTTAAAAAATTGTAAAACAATCTTAAATCATAATATATATTATTTTTTTAGAGAAAGGTGGGTTAAGAGAGGCAAAAAATATAAAAATGCTTCTAAAATGGCCATCAATTTCTGTCGAATCAAAACATTTTTTGTTCAAATGTTTATTTCAATATGTGCGAGGAAACAAAATTATTTCATTTTTTTAGTAATCAAATTTATTGAACTAATTAATCTTTTAATGCATCTTTTATGATCAAGAAAAGTAAGAATTTTAAGATTCAAAATCCTATTAGAGAAGAAAATAAAATGCATGTATGTAACATGGTGGCAGGAATGATTTAAAAAACTTAATTCTTTCAAGGAAATTTCAGCAGAAAATACATTTCTTATTAATAAATCAATGTAAAAAACGTGTATTTAAAAGTTGGACTTCTTAAAATAATCAATTCAATCAAATACTTTAGCATTGTTAAAATGGTGGTAGTAAATGAAAAAAAAAATGTTTTTTTTTTAAAAAATCTCTTTCAGAGACAATAATTGCGATGCGAAGAAAGAAAGAAATCTCTTCATTATAAGACTTTTATTGGGCAAAAACTTAGGGTTAAATTGCCTTGATAAATTTTCCGGAAGCTTATTGGAATAATTAAGACACTTCGAATGTTTCAAATTATGTCAAATTATTTTATTTCTAATTATATTAATGATCTTTTTGTAAAATGATATTTCTTTTGAAAAAGAAAGACGCTTTTTTATTTAATTTTCTTCATGAAAATAAATGCAATTGTAAATTAATAAAGAACTGATTTTTTATTTATTTTGCAAAATACTTTTTTGTCTTTTATTATAAAAAAAAACTCGTCGTAATTATTTTGCACCTGTTAATTGGGTTTGAAATAATTCCATTTAAAGACAAAACATGTTTTAATAGGATCAGGTGATATAAAATATATTTTAAGTGTAATATTGGGAAGAAGGACACTAAAAAGGTATTTAAATAAAATATAAATATTTGCTTTGTTTTAATTTAAATAATTACTTTGTAGCATGTTCTTTGTTAATTCTGCTGGAAAGATAAACGAAACATTTTTCTAGAAAAGCATTGTTTTTTTTGTTGTTGTTGCGTTTTAATTAATCGTATGTAAAAGGATACTAAAACTACAAAAAATGCGACAGAACAAAATTAATACTTAATATTAAGGTCTTTTACATATTTATCGGTTACTTTGTTAAATATAACACTAAAATGTCAAAAGTTTATTTTTATGGACACATTAGAAGAAATAGATCAGATCGAAAGACACTGATTAACTGTTATTGTAATGCCATGGTAGTTTTAATTATGATAATTTACAGATTCATTAGAATATGGAAATACAACTGGATTTATTTTGAACTGAAAACAAATTTCATAAAAAAAAAGTATAATTTTAGAACTTTTAACCTATAATATATTTTTATGCTTTAAAAAAATTCTTATTAAATGTTTACGTAATAGTTGTGTTTTTCTACCATCTTCAAAGATTCCTTTTAATGCATTCCAAAATGTCTCTTCATTTTGAACTCTATTTTTTTGAGTATCTTCTGGGAACATTACTTTTGAAATAAGATTTGCTGTTCCTGATTTGTTGACTTAATAACAATAGCAAATAAAGTTGATGTATTTTACTTTGTCTGTAAAATTATTGTTATATAATTGTTAAAATTCTCTCTCTCTGTAGCAAACTTCAGTTACCCTCTTCCACTATTAGACTAAATATGTATTTAGCACAATACCTCCCAAGAACACTCAGTGACAAAAATCACAACCAACCAACAACCGTTAAATTTAAATTTCTACTAAGTTTCATTTTCTATTCATCATGATATGTTTTTTCCTCCCAAAATACACTAAAAAATAAAAGCATTTTTAAGAAAAATCCAATATCTTTGAAATTCTGCATATAAATTCCTTTACATCAAGAAGTACGAAAACAATTAAAATTTCAAAACCAAAAAACATTTTCAGACATAGGGCACGTTTTCATAGCGTAATTAGTATTATATAAAAGGAATAATATTTACGGTGGATTTATTTTTTCCCGTTGTCAGCGTGACGTTTCCTAGGACAGAACCGACAATGCTGTTACAATGTTATGGAAGACTTTACAGTCAATTCGATGACTTTAAACGTGATTACACAGTCTAGATGCAAGAAACTGGCTAGTCTTTTGAACGAACGTCTTTTGAACTTTCTGTATCGCAAGATGCAATGGTTTCTGCAAGGCTTAAAAAAAGGCTCTTGTTTAATAGGATCGTGTTCTCGAAGATCTCTTTCAAGTGGTGAAAAAAGAGCTTTCTTTAATAATCTTTGCAACAGCATCAAAGTGTTTTGTTAGTGGTAATATAACAACAGCCTCCTATGAAGAGTTTGTCATGTTATTGGTAATCATGTCAAATCGTTCGCTGATGCAGAAATTGTGAAGTAGTTTTTCTTAAATGCTTCTAGTGTTAGTGACAAAAATAAAAAAAAATAATAATTAAAAAAAGCGAAACAGGAGTTATAACATTTTGATCAATTATCCACATTTAAATTTTCAATGTTATCTTGGTCTTAAAGCCCCCATTTATCCTCATGTTGCGGCACGTGTGAAATAACCAACATATGTATGTGGCCTGCGTAAAATAGCTGATATGCAGTGCTTCTCAAACTGTGGGGCGCCCCCTTGGGGGGGGCGCGGTAACCCTGCTAGGGGGGCGCGAGCATATTGAAAATAAAAGATTTAAAAAATAATTTTTGGAATGAAGTAAAGCAAAATGCTTTCTGACATAATAAAAAATACACATTTACATTGATATAATTTATTTTTATCATCTGGTGATCATCAAAAATAAAAGATTCCACTTCCAACGCTCATTAGCCATCTTCGATGCTATAACCAAATTAAAAAAATATTTTGTTTGCTTTGCTGTAATCCCATGATGAGAGTATGTTTTATTACGTTTCTTTTAACCTAAAATATTACTTTAGCTGACCTTCGAACTAACTGGTATGGTTATCTCCGTCGTTTTTTTTAGTGAAGTTGCAATTTTGTGGTTTTGATTGCTATGTTGTACGACTTATTATGATTTATAAATGTAAATGAGCAGAATATTAAAAAGAAAATGGGTATCTGTGATCCCTATTGAAGGAAGTTGAAACTGAACAAGAAATTGAAGCACCTACTGAAATAATGCACATTAATCAAGATAGCGAAAGTAAATATTAGAAAAGCGTTAGACGAAATGTTTGAGTTGATTTGAAATTTTCAAATGCTGCCTAAAGATCTCTATGAAGAAAACTTTCAAGCCATAATGTAGCACTTCGTCTTGTCAAAAAGACACAAAGAAGAAAAAGTTCAAAATGCTATTTGTAGATTTGACAGTTTTGTTGGAAAATAAAGTTCCTGTGTTGTTAGCAAAAAGTGTCTGTGATTTATGTCCTTTATTAAGGACATGCGCATTCGGAACATTTTCTTTAGTTTTATTGGATTTATTCTCAAATTTTCAAAGAAAAACTGAAAAGTCATTGAAAGTAGTTAAGTATATTTTCTCTTAGTTATAAATTATTCACTGGAATTGTGATTTTTATCGTGTATAGTAAAAATAATTATAAAATAAATTATAGTTTTAAAACAAACTAATAAAACATGCTTTTATATTTAAACGAACTAAAAAGTAAAAAAAAAATATAAAAATATATATTACCTAAAAGTAACATGTACAAAATTTAATCCTTGTCTTGTTAATTTGTACGGTTTATAATTATGATCGTATTGTAGCTTTAGCGCCAAAGTGCATTATTATTGCATTCAATACATTATTATTTTTAGGGGGCGCGATAAAAAATTATGATTGAAAATTGGATCGCCAGTAGTGAAAGTTTGAGAACCACTGGCTGATATGTGTATACGGCCCAGCAGAAAAAAATATTGAGTACCCCTGATCTAACATGCCACAACATCTTCCATACTACTCATTGTATCTTGCACTCCCTCGCTGCGGTCTGAAGTGACAGGGATGCTGTCAAAGGAAATTTTAGTCGTTAACATTTAGCTCCACAATGTTGGCAGAGTTATCTAGAGTTGAGTCGTAACCGATCATCATGTATGTCAGCAACTAAATAACACATAGTATTCAGGGACGATTTTAGCCTCAATCTCTGAGTAAATAATAATCAGATCACTGAGTCACAAATTTCAATTAGCCTTTGCTTTACAGACGTACTAATAGTACTCCTAGTATTATAGTGTGAGGTGCCTTCTTTTATGACAGCAAGTCTACTCTAATCATCCTGTGTACAACTTTAAGTGCTAAGGCAGTGTTTCTCAAACTGTGGGGAGCGCCCCTCTAGGGGGGCGTGATATCTCTGCGAGGGGGAGGGCGACAATATTGAGGATTCGAAAACAAAAGATTATAAAAATTATTAATTTACTGAAAATAAATAAACAAAATACATTCTAACATAAAAAGAAATAAAATACACATTTAAACTGATATAATACACATACAAATGTATCAGTACTGTACAATGTATTATATAATTAATTTAACAATACTAAATTAAAAACAAGTTTAAGAATTACCAGTGACCCCATGGGCTTGTCATGTATAAAATTATATACAAAAATAAAAATAAATCCCTAACTGTCGTTGTGTCTTTGTTCCCCAATGCCACCGTTTTCCACGAAAACGCGCATATGTGATTTATGAGGGGGAGGAAGAAAATGAATAAATAAATAAATTCTCTAAAATAAGTTAATCCTTCGCAAGCACTGTTAAAATCTTCTTATTGCATTCCAAAGCCTTTGAAATAATTTTATGGATAGCTGTGTACAGAAAGACGTATATATACGTCTGGGGTACTTAACACTTTGGCTGTTCGAGACGTTTATATACGCCGGTGGCATTTAAGAGGTTAAAGTCGTACTGTAGCTTTAGCGTCATTCACTGCTTTATTTCAAAATTTACTGTTCTTTATGTAAATATAATCACTGTCTTTTTAAGCAATTTCATATAATCACTAAGATCAAGTGCTCTAGTTTTTGTAAAAATTAAAATATCTCTTATACTGAAGATCATTTCAAACATGAATAGTAAAGTAACACATCAAAAAATTGAAAAATTGAGAATTTGTTCATAAAATACTTGTACAGAGTGGACCCTGTTTATGTAATTTTTGTACAATTTTGCCAAATTTTTCCGTTTTAATACTAATAAATTATTTTTCTGTTTTCAATTTTAGAATTTTTTTCCTTAAAATATACTAAATAAATCTAAAAATCCCAAAAAAAAATCCCCATATTTCCATTTTTTCAAAAAAAAGTTGTTGCAAGTTGTCGGAAACCTTAAATGATTTGTTGATGACATCTTACTGACGGTTGTGTTAGTTTCAAGGTACATCATCTTGGAATTCTTTAGTAAAAATATAATTTGAGGAGCCTAGACCCGGTATATCTCTGGACAGTCTATGTGCGGTTGAAAGTCTAACTTAGTTAGCAAAGTCTTCCGACCTTTCACCAATCGAACATGTATGTGACGTGTTGCCGCTAAATTTAGGCATTTCAAACTACTAGAGCCTTAGAGTAGTAATTAATGAATTCCTAGGAAAAGGATGGCAATATTAAATTAGGAATCTTTATCACTTCTCATCTCGACATATGTAAGCGTATCATGGAAGAGTAAGAGTTTCACCAATTATTACTTTTAAATTCCGATGAGTTATAGGTCAATGAATAATTCATCATTTCATTATCTGGGTATAAAAATTAAACGCATTTATATATATAATTTCCATAAAAATCATCATTTACTTTAAGGAATTTTGTGTATGGCAAAAAATGTGTATACCACTTTCAAATGTTGCATCCCTTCGATAATTATTCATGTCCTCCATTTAAACCATTGTTTCTGTATATTAAAAGATAACACTGGTATCAAAGTAAGTAGTTTAATATATATATGAGTAATATTGTAACTAATTTATGGAAATCGGAATAAATTGATAACTTTGAAATCTTCTAGATGGTTTTTAAAATTTGTATTTTCTACTTCAGGAAAAATATGTGCAAACCACATAATTGGATGTGTGACAACCTTTACTTTATAGGAATGTGATACTTTTAGATTTTAATTAGAAAATATTTTAGATTTTTTTCGTACAGGCTGATTTCATACAAATTTTTTTTTACGATTTTAAAAAAAATAAATTCGAATAATTCCATTAAAAACCTTTTTTTTATCTGTTTTCCTTCAATAATTTGCTAAGTCCTAATTAATTTTAATACATATCAAAAATTTAATAATTTGTATTAATTTCTTTTATTGACAATATTTAAATTTTCAAACAGTAATAGAAGTATTAAGCTCAGTGGCTGAGTGGTTAGTGCTTTACGGGTATTATAAGTTTTTATTTCAGGCCTTTACAAACTTTAAATGCGTTATGCTCAGACTTTCAATTTTTAAAGTATAAGTATTTTCTAATCCCTAAAGATTTTTTCTGTTAAAGACAGAGCCTTGAACTTTTTTCTATATACTCCGAAACGTATGTTCTATAAAAGGTATTATGGATTTAGGGCTGAGATCTCTAGTTATTTTTTAAAAAAATGCTATATGTTGATATCTAAAAAATTTGTGTTTTTTCCAGGTTTTTCTAGAAAAATAATTATTAAAAATCAACAAAGCAGTGAATTTTCAAATCCATACGAACTTTTGTTTACAATAATCTAAGAAACATAAATAACTTAAAATGACTAAAAAAATTTAAAATTGAGTATTTTATAAGAGTTAGAAAAAAGTTCAAAAAAATTCTTAATTTTTTAAAATTGTAAAATAACGGTTGATCAGACTAACTTTTTACTTACAGAATCAGTTTAATAATATAATCTAAATTATTTTTGCTGTAACTGTCTCCAAAATTTTTTTTTGAAAAAGGGTATTGTGTATTGATATAAAATTGAACAATAATAGGGCTAATATTAACAACTAAAAAAAATTCAAAATTCCGTTTTACAAAAGTTTATTATTTCGGTCATATTGTATAAGTTAGAGAAGGATTGATTGAGAGGATTAGAAGGTGGATTATAGACTAAAAGTATTTGAAGATACGCGCAAGGTAAACCAAGATTTTAATTACTCTTCGTAGACTCAAAGGAAAGCAATTAAATTTTTAATCTGCATCATAATTACTAAAAGAATTTTCCCAGAGTGGCAACAGGATAATCTTCTTAAATAATCAAGGCGATCAATAATTATTTGAGAATAAAGCCAAGTAGAATTAATAAGGAAATACATTAAATATTTATTAATTTTTAAAAAAAAATGAAAATAAAACTGATTTTACTCAGGAATTAATCTTATTTTAATTAATTAGTTGTCTGAATCATATCGTGTTCTTTAGTTGTAAGCATAACACGATACAAGAACTTTTAAGAATGCTTTATCACTAAAAAGACTGAAACTTTTAGTACATACCTATATTACCTAAAAGCTTTCAAAATGACTGCACTGTGAAAGAATGATTAATTTGCATATAAATTTGTGTAAAATTAACTTATAAAATTTGTGATATTATTTACAGTCACGTAATAAATTATTAGTAAATATTAACAATAAAAAAATTATTTTACTTGGAAAAAAATTATATTCTAAAAAATTCTAAGAAATTTAGTGCATTATATATGTAATTGTTTCTCTAATTGAAATTAAAAAGCAGTCAAAATGACTTCCTTGGGCAATCTAGAGTTAAATTAAAACAAAATAGCTTTCATTACTAAGAAAAATAGTGTACACAAATAAAATCATCTCCTTTATTCTATAAAACACGATCAGTTCTGAGAAAATTCTTAATTATGGTAAACAATTCAAGATTTATATTCAGCAAAAATGGTTTAGTTACCAGAGTAAAAATAATTTTTTAATTGAAATGAATGTTTAGCAAGACAGACCAAACATAAAAATCGTTAGCAGCTGATTTTAACAAAAATAAAAATGGTATTTTAAATGTGATAATATCTCTTTAATAATCCATGTTTCGAATAGTTAAGTATGACGACATAAAAACATTTAAATAGTTTAATATGATTATGAGAGTTTATTTTAGAAAATATTATGATTTGAATTGAAGTAAATACAAATAATATCTAATTGTAATTGCCAGTTTACAAATTAATATATTATTGTAATGTATATAAATCTTCATTATTTTAAATTGTATGTAACATATAATAGCTTGGTATACATTGAAATATTTTAAGCAAATTTAATTTGTAATATTTTTAGAAAGAAGAAAATGATGCTCTTAAATTAATTACAATTGAAAATGAACAATAATGGCATGGAACTACGTTGCCATACATTTGAATTTCTATGGATTTTTAAGATCACATAAGTAAAACTGAATGTAATGGAGAAATATATATATTGCTTTTTATTCTATCCTTCAAACAATATTCGTGTAAAATGTGTAAAAGATAAATTATGGATGTAATGTATTTAATTAATTTATCATCATACTTGATTAACGAGACGATGGTTGTTGCAAATTCATATTGAAGAATTTAAAGAAGATATCCGTAACATAAAAAAGCATATCAGTAATATCTTCGATACTTATAAGCTTTTTGATTAAATTATATTTTATTGATATTGGGATGTACATCGAATAATGAAATTCTGCAATGTACTACAAAATTGATTCAGGTATGCTAACGATATTTTCGCATAGATATTTAAATTTTCGTTCACTGTTTTACAAACAAATAATTGTTTTAATTTTACTATGAATAAATATTTAAGTTACGCTAAATATGGAACTAAAAGTACTAGGAGAATTTATTTAATTATAAAGTAATATGTATTTGTACCATGTGAATAACATAAATGAGAAATCAACAATCATAAAAAAAAAAAAAAAAAAAAAGCGAAAACAAAACATATTTTTGGATTATATTGTCCTTAATGACTAGATTTAGTGGAGTTTTAATGAAAGTTTTCTAAGAATATCCTGAAGAATAACAATTTGTCAAATATTAAAGACTAAACAATGAAATTAATTTTTTTATGTCAATTTCTTGTCTGGGTTATTTGTTAAATAATGATGTGTTTAATCTTTTTACCATAAAAAGTAAAACAAATTATACTGATTTTTCAAAAATTCTTTTTTGGATGAATTTGTTTTTGAGATTAAAATGAAGGCAACAGTAGAGTGGTTTCAGAACAATAATGATAGAGAAAAATAAAATCCAGTTCATTTGTGAATATAAAATTTGACCTTTCCGACCACCCAAATGACAAAAAAGAACACAACAAATATAATGAGATGTTGTTTAAGAAAGCTTTAATAATTCGTGGATGCCAGAATCATATTACATAACTGAAAATTTTTTCTTCAATTTTGAATGATAAAATTTTGCGCATTTATAAGACTTGTTTATATCGTTTTTCAAAGTTTGGATTATTTTTCTTTTTTGAAAAGCAAAGCAGAAGATCTTATTAAGTTTTCCTAAATTAGCGATAGTTGAGTTATTAATTAATTTATAACATTTTCCTGAAAAACAATCAAAATAAATCTGTAATCAAAAATGAAATACAAACATATATATATATGTAAGGATAGTTAAATTATATTTAAAATTAAATTCCCTGTATAGCATTTAACTTTTATTTTCCATTACATCTTCAAGTAATCACCCAATTATTTCTCCGAAACAGATGGCCTACCTACTAAACACTTCTAATCCCAGATCATTATATTTAATAGCTCTATATGTCAGCATTAACTTTCAAGAACAACTCATAAAATAAGAAATACTTCACACATCTAGGCTTAAGTGGTAAATACACTTGGATTTCACTTTAGCGTTCTATTTCTCTTAGCGTCAGAACTTGTAGACAACTCATTGAATAAAGATTCTTTTTTAAAATTAAGATTGGTTCTGACTTGAAACATGTATTATATATATATATATATATATATATATATATATATATATATATATATATATATATATAAAAGAAATATGTATTATTTATCAAAACAAGAATGTATATATATATATATATATATACATATAATCATTCATTTTAATTTCATCTCAAACTTTTTTGAAATTTGTAATGGTCTTGATTTTTCATAACTCGCGAGTAAATAATTAACTAGCTTGCCCACCTAACGGGATTTAATCATGACTGTATCTCTCAAAAATTAGCAACTCAGCGTATTTAAAGTAAGAATTCATCTTACGATATCTTTTCACCAATTACAAGCTCCATCTATGGAAGTCATGTGCATTTTTAAACTTTGTATAAAAACCGAGATTCTCTGTAAAATTCCTCCACTTCTTGTCCTTGTCGTGTAGTACGCGCGTGTGTCTTATTTGTGCTTTGCGTCGTCTATATTTGTGCTAGCGCAAAAAGGTAAACTCTGTCCTTTCCTTCTTGGTACAGATCGACAATGAAGTTGCCATGTTGAAAAAAGGTCTGTTACACTCCAATGACTACGAGGAAAGACGGATGAAACGTCGTACAGAAGTGTTGCCGACGACCTTTCATTCAGCGCTGTAGCCAATCCTTGGCAAAAGAATTTGCAAAAGTCCCTTTACTTTTGAACTTTCCCTTGTATATAGTAGAGCAGAAGTGTGTAATCCTTAAAAATTATTCTAATCAGAAAAAAGTTACCATTCTTTCTCATTTAAACTCTTTTTAAACAATTAAATATAGTATGCTGCATATCGTAAAAAAATACCGAGTTTAAAGAAATTACCAAAAATTGATACTCTCCTTTTTTGGTAAAATCTTAGCTAAAGAAAAGAAATAAATTAAAATTGTTTGCATTTCCATTACTTTTACTGAGCATTTTGAATGTATACATATATATATATATGATGTTTCAATTCAACACCAGACTTTAAAAAAAAATACTATTTTATTCAGCGAGCAATCTACACGTCTGTCGCTGAGAGAAAACGACGCCAAAAGTGAATTCTAAGTAGCTTTACCACTTATATCTAAATGTATTAAGCATCTCTAAATTTATAAAAATTTAAGAACTAGAAAGTTGATGCTGACATATGGGCTATAAAAATAATGATCTAGGATTAGAAGTGATCTGCTTGTTCGGAGAAATAATTGGGTGTTTAATTTAATGCTTGAAGAGAGAGAGAGAGAGAGAGAGAGAGAGAGAGAGAGAGAGAGAGAGAGATGTAACGGAAAATAAAAAAGTTAAGAGCTAAAAATGGAATTTAATTTTAAATCTAATTTAATTACACACTTACACAATTTTTATTTAAAGCCAGTCAAGAATTGATGCAATTCATTACACATTGATATAAAAAATATTGCTTAAATGAATGAATGATTAAAAATGTAGTTACAGCAGTTTGAAATTTAAGTAAGTATATGATTTGTTGAGGTATCTGACTGCGTTCGGATACAATTTTTTAAAATATGGATTAAGTAATTATTTAATTGCTAGTTGTTAGACATTTAAAAGTCGGATCCAAATTTTTATGATCTCCTTGTGTTGTTTTTCCAATCCCGTTCCATGATCTCAATGAAAGTAAGCACACCGATTCGAACCCGATCTTTTGAGTTTCGTGATTTGTGGTTGGCAGCAACTGCAATGCAAATTGAGCGAGTATTTAAACTCGGCTCATGTTAGTTTTTCGAAAGGAAGGAGAAACAGAAATATAAGAAGTGTGTGAGTGGTTTAACTCTTAGAGGGAGAGAACGGCTGGTTGGCAATGCAACTGCAGGTTGCATCACCATTTTAGATTAGAAATTCATTTTACAATATTAGAAGAAGGTTCGAATCGGATGTCTCTGGTAATGTTGATTTTTTGAACTTATTGTTTTTATCGCTCCAGTAACGAGCAAAGTGACTATGACTGATCATTAAAGGCCAATTTTTAAGAAACTGTTTTTCGTCTTCATGCCTCCCTCGACACATAAATTTCACTGCTAGCTTTGCAAAATTTAAATTAGTTTACAATAAGTAACAAATTTGGTTATGGGCCCAGTCCATGTACTGTGTCGAGGCAGGCTAAACAGTTGAACCAGGCCATGAACTTTGTCTATTTAAATACTGTTCCAGTCTAGAACTATTTTTTATGAACTCTGTTGCTAGTACGCTAAATCGAGTAACAGGTATGGAGTTTAACAACCAGATATCAGTGTTGACTCCAAATAACTGGAACACGTGGAAGCATGATATGCAAGTACTCTTAATGCATTATGGTTGCTGGCAGTTTATAATACAGACCAAGCCAGAGCAACCTGATGAAGAGGCAACATACAAGGAAAAATTAGATCTACAACTTCGTAAGGATAGATGTTATACGTTGATCTATACTAACATCAGTTCAGATTTGAAAAATCTGATAACGGAAACAACTGACGGAGTAGCGGCATGGAAGATATTAAAAGATCACTTCGAACCAGTCACAAAAGCAAGAGTAATTCAACTATTAGATCAATTTTTTGGAACAAAATACCAACTAGGGAAGATGTTGGAATCTTCATATCTCGTGTAAAGACAGCGGCAACCAGACTACAAGAAGCGGGTCATAAATTGGACGACCTGTAAATAGGATTTCAATTAATAAGGTGGCTTCCTCAGGAATTCCAGTCTACCGTGCAACAAATCTACAGATGGAAAGAAGAGGACTTCAAAGTTGTCAAAAATTGAAGCAGAGCTGATATTAGAAGTCAATCGTCTTCAGTTGATGAAACAAGATTTGGAGAAAGCGGAGAATGCTTACTTGAGCAGTTTCACTTCGAAGAAGTCGAAGACGTTACCTGGTGCTACGGCTGCAGCTCATGGAGATCCAAATGGCAAGAATGATTACCAAAAGAAAGGTGGTAAGGTATTTAGCTGTAAAACTATTAAAAATGTTAAACAATCTATTAAGACTATAGGTCCGTGTTATGTATGTAATAAGTACGGGCATCTTAAAGTAAACTGTAAAGAGAAAAAGTCTCTACAAAAATCTCCTTCAACTGTAAATGAAACTTTTAACACAGAGTTTGATAAAGGTGTTTGGGTAATAGATACTGCTGCCACGAGTCATTTTTTGTAATGACAAGAGTTTATTTTTAGATCTTAAACCGATAACTAACATGAAAATGTCGTTAGCAACGGAGGATAAAAGTTGTCCCGTAGAAGGAATCGGTACACTTAGATTTCGGTAAAATATAAGGGGAGTTTTCATGAAATAACTTTGTCTGATGTTTTATTTAATCCTAAGTTGAGAAAATTTGTTATCCGGTTCCAGATTAGAAAGTAAAGGTGCGCATTTTGTGGGTACTAAAGGTAAAATTAATGTTTTTAATAAAGACTGGATAAAATTGTTCTCGGCGACACGCCATGAAAATTTGTATTTTTTTGCCGGATCATTATATTATACCAAAGAGTAAAGAAATTAGTTTTAGTGATGTAACCGCTAAAACAAAAACGGATCAATAGAAATATGGCATCAACGCTTTTGTCATGTTAATAACGATTACTTGGTAAAAACTAGTAAAAATGATAGTGTAAAAGGTCTCCCACGCTTAACTGATAATGGTAAGACTCATTGTATACCGTGTAAATTAGCAAAGTCCAAGAGAGTTTCATTCAAAAAGACGGGGGCCGTAAGATCAAAACGTCCATTGGAATTGTTGCATATGGACCTCTGTGGTCCAATGCCAACTGAAAGCCAAGGCGGTAATAAATATTTCTTGAGTATAATTGACGATTATTCAAGAAAGGTGACTGTATTTCCCATCCGAAATAAATCTGACGTATTTCATACGTTTATAAGATTTCAGAAACGAGCAGAACGTTTTCTAAGTAAAAGGTAATAGCAGTTAGAACTGATGGCGGACTAGAATTTTGTAATAAGGATATGGATAATTTCTTGACAGAACTGGGTATAAAGCATGAGGTAACAAATTAATATACGCCAGAAATGAATGGGGTCGCGGAGAGATTCAATTTAAACCGCTCTAGATGGCATCAAAACATTGCTTAAGTCTAGTGAAGTTCCCCATAAGTTTTGGGGAGAAGCATTACTTTGTTTCACGTATGCGTGGAATCGAATTTGTCACAAAGACAGTAACAAAACGCCTTTCGAAAAATATTCAGATAGAAAACCATCGGTATTGCATCTAATACCTTTTGATGTTTGGCATACGCTGGTGTGCCAAAACAAATTAGAAAAATTCGATATGCGTGCGAAAATGGGAATTATGATGGGATACCCACAACGTACTAAGGGTTATAGAATATGGTTTGATAGATGAAAATAAATTAGTCGAGACTATTAATGTAAGATTTGATGAAAATAAGAGGGAATTAATTTTAGACAAAAAGTTAATAGTAACCTTGGATATAATTTAAACCTTCCTGATTATTATGATGATGAGGATGATTTTGATAGAGTAAAAGATTCATTAACGAGTCGTTTAGTTTCAAAGACAAGTACGGAAACGCCCTCAACATCTGAAAAACCAGATGCATCTTCCAATAATCATAGCTTGATCCCATGTACAGAGGTTAATTGGATTCGAAATATAGGTAGGAAAGTAACTGGATCTAACGTATATTATAGTATAGAAGGGAAGTAACCCGATTGAAATCTTTTTAACGAAATAGAGATACTGTAAGAAGCGTAATATTGAGTATGATCCTAGTTTATTTAATTTTAGAAAAGATAATACCGAATCCCAGGGATTTTCAGATTTGTCAGAGCAACAAGAAGCTCTTATGGTTGAAGTAACTATTCCTAACTGTTACAAACAGGCGATAAGATCCAGATACTTATCTAAAAGGCATGATGCAATGGATAAAGAAATTAACGTAATGAAGGAACGTAAAGTTTGGGATTTAGTTGATCATCCGGATAATATAAAATTTTAGAAAACCGTTGGGTTTATACCATTAAATATGATGAAAATAATAAAATTGTTAGATACAAGACCCGCTTAGTTGCGCGAGGTAACACACAATTACGAGGCGAGTCATTTGACGAGGTATTTAGTCCAGTTATTAACTTTACTATTGTAAGATTATTTTTCACTATCTGTGTATGTTTGTGGAAATGGACGCATATTCAAGTAGATATCACTAATGCTTATTTATATGCTAACTTAGATACTGTAATCTACATGAAGCAACCAACTGGATATGAAATTGATAATAACAAAGTGTGTAAGTTACGTAAAGCAATATATGGACTCCACCAGAGTGGACGCCAGTGGTTTTGGAATTAGAAAATAAATTAATTAAATTAAAATTTAAGAAGTTAGAGGGAGTTAATTGTGTATATATGTTTGAAGATAATGTAATTTTATTATTTTATGTAGATGACATGATTATATTTGAAAAAAGAAATGGAAAACGTAAATTTTGTATTGCAACTATTGCAGAAAAATTTTGATTTAAAAATTATGGGTAAAAAACAAAGAAATTATTAGGAATAGAATTTGAAGAAATAGGTAATAGTCTGTTTATACATCAGAGATCTTACATTCGAAGGTTATGTGAAATTTACGAAAAATATAAATATCCCGTAAGTTCATTACCTATATCAAAAGGTCAAGTTCTTTCCAAATTAGATTCACCCAAAACTAGCGAAGAAATTTAACAGTTCCTTATAGAAATTTAATAGGATCTTTGTCATTTATTGCTATACGCACAAGATATTATGTATGCAGTGTAAAATGTATTATCTCAATTCCAAGCAAAACCCAGGAATAAAACATTGGAATTGCTTATTGAGATTATTAGGTTATCTAAAATACTCTCAAGAATATAAATTAGAACTTTCAAAAGTTAAATCATTAAAATTAAGATGTTATTCAGACTCAGATTTTGCTACAAATAGGGATGATCGAGTGTCGATGGGAGGGTTCATAACTTTTTTATAGACGAAACTCCAATTTCATGGCGAACTTTCAAGCAAAAATCCGTTAGTCTGTTGACCATGGAAGCTGAGTATGTTACTTTAACAGAAGCAGCTAAGGAATTCACTTGGCTAAAGAATGTAATTAATAATAAAAGTTTAAATTTGGAATTAAGTGAAAATGTAATGTTTTGTGATAATCAAGCTGCTATAAGTTTTTCAAAAGTCACCGGTAGAAATTATATAACAAAACATATCGATGTTCGTTATCATTTTCTAAGGAATTTGATATACGACAAGGTTTTCCAAATTAAATATATAGGTACCAAAAATAATTTGGGGACATTTTTACCAAACCCATGGTAAAGAAAAAAAATGTTAGAATTTTGTAGAAAATTATTTCTTTTAGAGAATAAGACTTTGTTTCTTTAAGATTAAAATATTAGTTTGTTTATTAACAATAAAGATTGTGAATAAAATGTATTTTTTGTGTTAAATTGTATAACATGTGATTATAGATTAAAAATTAATTTACTGATTTGTAAGAGATAATGAATTTGCGAGATTGGAAAAAAGGGGGGCCGATTGTTAGACATTAAAAAAGTCGGATCCAAATTTTTATGATCTCCTTGTGTTGTTTTTCCAATCCCGTTCCATGATCTCAATGAAAGTAAGCACACCGATTCGAACCCGATCTTTTGAGTTTCGTGATTTGTGGTTGGCAGCAACTGTAATGCAAATTGAGCGAGTATTTAAACTCGGCTCATGTTAGTTTTTCGAAAAGGAAGGAGAAACAGAAATATAAGAAGTGTGTGAGTGGTTTAACTCTTAGAGGGAGAGAACGGCTGGTTGGCAATGCAACTGCAGGTTTCATCACCATTTTAGATTATAAATTCATTTTACAATATTAGAAGACGGTTTGAATCGGATGTCTCTGGTAATGTTGATTTTGAACTTATTGTTTTTTTTATTGCTCCAGTAACGAGCAGCGTGACTGTGATTGATTATTAAAGGTTAATTTTAAGAAACTGTTTTTCGTCTTCATGCCTCCTCGACACATAAATTCCACTGCTAGCTTT